>WFAB01002819.1:0-26341 GCA_018977245.1 Lethenteron camtschaticum | reverse complement strand
GTTATACTTATTTTTAATCCTTTATATTAAATTCGCTTGCTTGCTTAAGACTGTGCAATCTTTCGGTCGTTTTTTAACCCACTTCCCGTGATCCAATCGAGTTTGACATTTTCCACACAGACTCGTTGTGCGAGACAATTAATGTTCGTGAAATTTTTTTCAAAAATTTTACACTTTTTAGGACAATAATATTATATTTAATTACCAATGCTTAATGGTGGCAGGCAATCATCTGACCCATAGGTGGCAGCCATCTCAAGCCAGAGGACGAGAGGACTTAGCCGCCACGCATATAAAGGATTTATAGTTAAAAACTTTGTTTTTACGGGTTATACTTATTTTTAATCCTTTATATTAAATTCGCTTGCTTGCTTAAGACCGTGCAAATCTTTCGGTCGTTTTTTAACCCACTTCCCGTGATCCAATCGAGCTGACATTTTCCACACAGACTCGTTGTGCGTGACAATTAATGTTCGTGAAAAATGTTTTCCAAAATTTTACACTTTTTAGGACAAAAATATTATATTTAATTACCAATTGCTTAATGGTGCAATGCAATCATCTGACCCATAGGTGGCAGCCATCTCAAGCCAGAGGACGAGAGGACTCTAGCCGCCACGCATATAAAGGATTTATAGTGAAAAACTTTGTTTTTACGGGTTATACTTGTTTGTTTGTTGCGGTTGCACCCGATTAAGCGCCGAATGGCTCACACGGCTCTACACCTTATAAATGAAACTTTTGAGTAAAATAAAACAACACGGCAAACACAGAATACACCAACTTCTAACGGGGAATTCGACCGCAGCATCTTGCCACGGTCATTGGGCTCAGTGCACGTGGTCAAGCGAGCTGCGATCACGACCCATCGGCTGATGATGCCAGGCCGGGTGCCGGGGCACGAATTGCCGGGCGCATTACGACTCAATTACCACCGGCTCAATTACCTGCACTGCCATTTAGTTAATTATTACACCTACTACTACAGCAACTACTACTACAACGACAACTACAACGACAACTACAACAACAACTACAACAACTACAAAACGTTTTTTTTTTTAAAACGGCGTGGCCACTGCGCGCTCACAGCCACTGCCAGCGGAAGGTGGTGGTGGTGGTGGTTGTGGTGGGGGTTGTGGTGGGGGTTGTGGTGATGGGGGTTGTGGTGGTGGGGGTTGTGGTGGTGGGGGGTTTGTGGTGGGGGTTGTGGTGGGGGGTTGTGGTGGGGGTGGTGGTGGTGGGGGTTGTGGTGGTGGGGGTTGTGGTGGGGGTTGTGGTGGGGTGGTGGTGATGGGGGTTGTGGTGGGGGTTGTGGTGGTGGTGGTGGTGGTGGGGGTTGTGGTGGGGGTGGTGGTGGTGGTGGTGGGGGTTGTGGTGGGGGTGTGGTGGGGGTTGTGGTGGTGGTGGTGGTGGTGGGGGTTGTGGTGGGGGTTATGGTGGTGGGGGTTGTGGTGGGGGTTGTGGTGGGGGTTGTGGTGGGGGTTGTGGTGGTGGGGGTTGTGGTGGGGGTTGTGGTGGTGGGTTGTGGTGGGGGTGGTGGTGGTGGTGGTGGTGAGGGTTGTGGTGGGGTTGTGGTGGTGGAGGTTTGTGGTGGGGGTTGTGGTGGGGGTTGTGGTGGTGGGGGTTGTGGTGGGGTTGTGGTGGTGGGGGTTGTGGTGGTGGGGTTGTGGTGGGGTTGTGGGGTGGTGGTGGTGAGGGTTGTGGTGGAGGTTGTGTGGTGGGGGTTGTGGTGGTGGGGGTTGTGGTGGGGGTTGTGGTGGTGGGGGTTGTGGTGGGGGTTGTGGTGGTGGAGTTGTGGTGGTGGGGGTTGTGGTGGGGGTTGGGGTGGGGGTTGTGGTGGGGGTTGTGGTGGTGGGGTGGTGGTGGTGGGGGTTGTGGTGGTGGGGTTGTGGTGGGGTTGTGGTGGTGGGGTTGTGGGTGGTGGGGGTTGTGGTGGGGGTTGTGGTGGTGGGGGTTGTGGTGGGGGTTGTGGTGGGGGTTGTGGTGGTGGTGGTGGTTGTGGTTGTGGTGGTTGTGGTGGTGGGGGTTGTGGTTGTGGTGGGGGTGGTAGTTTGATCACGCGTCTTCAAGAAGATTCGGAAGTAGCCACGGTGTAACAGACTGTAGGGGCAAGTGCTGTTAGCGAGCACCTATGAAGGCCAGCACGGCACACCGAGGGGGTGGGTGGCCAGCACCACGCCCGACCGCCTTTGTCTCCCCCGGTGGCGATGTTTACTACACACCGCACCAGGTACTCCATTGAGGCCGAGTCGACCTAGGGGAGACCCAGGACCGGTTCAGATAATCGTCACCGGCGTTGGCCGTGAGCGGGAATCGAACCCGGGTTGCCGGGTTCATAGCGCAGCGTAGCGCTAACCGCTGTACCCACCGCTCTCCCATGGTGTAACCCACATACACACACACCCCACGCACACATCACATACACACCATACACACCACACACACACACACCACGCACACACCACACACACACCACACACACCACACACCACGCACACACCACGCACACACCACGCACACCACCACACACACTCACAAAGATCCCCCGTATAGCCTTAACAGACTGTAGGGCAAGTGCTGTTAGCGAGCACCTATGAAGGCCGGAACGGTACACGAGGGGGTGGGTGGCCAGCACCACGCCCGACCGCCTTTGTCTCCCTAGTGGCAATGTTTACACACCGCACCAGGTACTCATTTGAGGCTGAGTCGACCTAGGGGAGGCCCGGGACCGGTTCAGATAATCGTCACTGGTGTTGGCCGTGAGCGGGAATCGAACTCGTGTCGCCGGGTTCATAGCGCAGCGCGCTAACCGCTGCACTATCGCTCCCCACTACACACACACTCACACACACACTCACACACACACCACACACACACCACGCAAACACCACGCACACACACCACACACCACACACACACCACACACACACCACGCAAACACCACGCACACACCACACACACACACAGCACACACACCACACACACTCACAACACACACACACAACACACACTCACAACACACCACACACACACCACACACACACACCACACACACACCACACACACACACCACGCACACACCACACACACAGCACACACCACACACACCACACACCACACACACACACACCACACACACACCACACACACACCACACACACAGCACACACACACACACCACACACACCACACACACACACACCACACACACCACACACCACACACACACACACCACGCACACACCACACACACACCACACACCACACACACACCACACTCACACCAACACACACACCACACACACACACCACACACACACCACACACACCACACACACACACCACACACACCACACACACACCACCACCACACACACACACACACACCACACACACACCACACACACACCACACACACACACACACACACCACACCACACACACACCACACACACCACACACACCACACACACACACACACCACACACACACCACGCACACACCACACACATACCACACACACCACACACACACCACACACCACACCACCACACACACACACACCACACACACCACACACACACACACCACACACACCACACACACACCACACACACACCACACACACCACACACACACACCACACACCACACACACCACACACACACACCATACACACACCACACACACACACACACTCCACGCAACCACCACGACACCACACCACCCACCACACACATCACACACACACACACCATGCACACACCACACACACACCACACACACACACACACCACACACACACCACACACACACACACACACACACACACCACACACACACCACACACACACACCACACACACCACCACACACCACACACACCACACACACACCACACACACAACCACCCCACACCACCACACTACACACACACCACCACACACACACCACCAACACACACACACACACCACACACCACAACACACACCACACACTCTCACTAATTGTCGTCTACGCGTAATCGTGTGTCCCGTGAGATCCTCGTAATGGTGAGAACACGGTGGCTAGGAGATGTTAACTACCTCGCCTGGTGTGCAGGAGGTCGTGGGTTCGATCGCGACCCTGACGCCTGCTGCTGTGTATTTGGAGTTTGCGTGTCTCTCTCTCTCTCATCATCACGGTGGCTAGGAGATGTTAACTACCTCGCCTGGTGTACAGGAGGTCGTGGGTTCGATCCCGACCCTGACGCCTGCTGCTGTATATTTGGAGTTTTCGTGTCTCTCTCTCATCATCATCACGGTGGCGAGGAGATGTTAACTACCTCGCCTGGTGTGCAGGAGGTCGTGGGTTCGATCGCGACCCTGACGCCTGCTGCTGTGTATTTGGAGTTTGCGTGTCTCTCTCTCTCTCATCATCATCACGGTGGCTATGAGATGTTAACTACCTCTCCAGGTGTACAGGAGGTCGTGGGTTCAATCCCGACCTTGACGCCTGCTGCTGTATATTTGGAGTTTGCGTGTCTATCTCTCTCATCATCATCACGGTGGCTAGGAGATGTTAACTACCTCGCCTGGTGTACAGGAGGTCGTGGGTTCGATCCCGACCCTGACGCCTGCTGCTGTGTATTTGGAGTTTGCGTGTCTCTCTCTCTCATCATCATCACGGTGGCTAGGAGATTTTAACTACCTCGCCTGGTGTACAGGAGGTCGTGGGTTCGATCCCGACCCTGACGCCTGCTGCTGTGTATTTGGAGTTTGCGTGTCTCTCTCTCTCATCATCATCATCACGGTGGCTAGGAGATGTTAACTACCTCGCATGGTGTACAGGAGGTCGTGGGTTCGATCCCGACCCTGACGCCTGCTGCTGTATATTTGGAGTTTGCGTGTCTCTCTCTCATCATCATCACGGTGGCGAGGAGATGTTAACTACCTCGCCTGGTGTGCAGGAGGTCGTGGGTTCGATCGCGACCCTGACGCCTGCTGCTGTGTATTTGGAGTTTGCGTGTCGATCTCTCTCTCATCATCATCACGGTGGCTATGAGATGTTAACTACCTCTCCAGATGTACAGGAGGTCGTGGGTTCAATCCCGACCTTGACGCCTGCTGCTGTATATTTGGAGTTTGCGTGTCTCTCTCTCTCATCATCATCACGGTGGCTAGGAGATGTTAACTACCTCGCCTGGTGTACAGGAGGTCGTGGGTTCGATCCCGACCCTGACGCCTGCTGCTGTGTATTTGGAGTTTGCGTGTCTCTCTCTCTCATCATCATCACGGTGGCTAGGAGATGTTAACTATCTCGCCTGGTGTACAGGAGGTCGTGGGTTCCATCCCGACCCTGACGCCTGCTGCTGTGTATTTGGAGTTTGCGTGTCTCTCTCTCTCATCATCATCATCACGGTGGCTAGGAGATGTTAACTACCTCGCCTGGTGTACAGGAGGTCGTGGGTTCCATCCCGACCCTGACGCCTGCTGCTGTGTATTTGGAGTTTGCGTGTCTCTCTCTCTCTCATCATCATCATCACGGTGGCTAGGAGATGTTAACTACCTCGCCTGGTGTGCAGGAGGTCGTGGGTTCGATCCCGACCCTGACGCCTGCTGCTGTGTATTTGGAGTTTGCGTGTCTCTCTCTCATCATCATCATCATCACGGTGGCTAGGAGATGTTAACTACCTGGCCTGGTGTACAGGAGGTCGTGGGTTCCATCCCGACCCTGACGCCTGCTGCTGTATATTTGGAGTTTGCGTGTCTCTCTCTCTCTCATAATCATCACGGTGGCTAGGAGATGTTAACTACCTCGCCTGGTGTGCAGGAGGTCGTGGGTTCGATCCCGACCCTGACGTCTGCTGCTGTATATTTGGAGTTTGCGTGTCTCTCTCTCTCTGCCCGTGGTCGCGTGAATTTTCCTCTGGGTCTTCCCGTTTCCTCTCCCCCACTCCACATTTAGAATCAACATCACCATGCGTTTGGAGCATTGGGCTGCTACAAATGTCCGGGTGATGAGCCACTTCGTTAAGCTCTCATTTGTGATGGCTACATAGCTCAGTGGGCCTTACCTGGTCAAATAAAAAGCCAAGTTTAGTTTATTAGTCTTGATTTGAAGCTTTCGTGACTTCAGGAATCCACATACACTTTGGTTCTTTCGGTAAAGTCACGTAGGTAGAAAAAAAATTAACCCGTAAAAACAAAGTTTTTCACTATAACTCCTTTATATGCGTGGCGGCTAGAGTCCTCTCGTCCTCTGGCTTGAGATGGCTGCCACCTATGGGTCAGATGATTGCCTGCCACCATTAAGCAATTGGTAATTAAATATAAAAAAAAATCCTAAAAAGTGTAAAGTTATGGAAACATTTTTTCACGAAAATAAATTGTCACGCACAACGAGTCTGTGTGCAAAATGTCAGCTCGATTGGATCACGGGAAGTGGGTTAAAAAACGCCCGAAAGATTTGCACGGTCGTAAGCGCGCAAGCAAGCGTGCAAGTGAACTTAATATAAAGGATTTAACAAGCGAAATCACGACGTTTCGATGGCTGACATGGGATCACTTCTCCTGCTGGATCTGTTCCACCTGATGACGGGCGCTCGTGTTGCGAGCGAAACGTCGTGATTTAGTTAATTCGTTAAAACAACGGGCGAGTTTCTGAGATCGCCCCCCCCCTCTCTCTATCTCACCCACCTCTGTCCACCACCCAGCAGAGTAAATGGATGCCCCGTGCAGTTTTAATCGATTTGAGAACACGTGATGAGCATTGTGAACACGTGATGAGCATTGTGAACACGTGATGAGCATTGATAACACGTGGTGAGTAGAACACGTGGTGAGCATTGAGAACACGTGGTAAGTAGAACACGTGGTCAGCATTGTGAACACGTGGTGAGCATTGTGAACACGTGATGAGCATTGAGAACACGTGGTGAGCATTGTGAACACGTGGTGAGTATTGTGAACACGTGGTGAGCATTGTGAACACGTGGTCAGCATTGAGAACACGTGGTGAGCATTGTGAACACGTGGTCAGCATTGAGAATACGTGGTGAGCATTGTGAACACGTGGTGAGTATTGTGAACACGTGGTGAGCATTGAGAACACGTGGTGAGTAGAACACGTGGTCAGCATTGTGAACACGTGGTGAGCATTGTGAACACGTGGTCAGCATTTAGAACACGTGGTGAGCATTGTGAACACGTGGTGAGTATTGTGAACACGTGGTGAGCATTGTGAACACGTGGTCAGCATTGTGAACACGTGGTTAGTAGAATACGTGGTGAGCATTGAGAACACGTGGTGAGTATTGTGAACACGTGGTTAGTAGAACACGTGGTGAGTATTGTGAACACGTGGTGAGCATTGTGAACACGTGGTGAGTATTGTGAACACGTGGTTAGTAGAACACGTGGTGAGCATTGAGAACACATGGTAGGGATTGTGAACACGTCCAAAAGACGGGAAAAATGAACCCGTAAAAACAAAGTTTTTCACTATAAATCCTTTATATGCGTGGCATCGGTTTTATTTTATTATTCATTTCTGTTTTTCTTGAGTAAGAGTTTCATTTTTATCACATTGGTATTTTAAATTAAATATGAATAATTAATTCCTAAAAAGCGGAAAATTTTGGAGAAAAAAATTTCACGAAAATAAATTGTCACGCACAACGAGTCTGCGTGCAAAATGTCAGCTCGATTGGATCACGGGAAGTGGGTTAAAAAACGACCGAAAGATTTGCACGGTCGTAAGCACGCAAGCAAGCAAGCAAGTGAACTTAATATAAAGGATTTAATAAGTATAACCCGTAAAAACAAAGTTTTTCACTATAAATCCTTTATATGCGTGGCGGCTAGAGTCATCTCGTCCTCTGGCTTGAGATGGCTGCCACCTATGGGTCAGATGATTGCATTGCACCATTAAGCAATTGGTAATTAAATATAATATTTTTTGTCCTAAAAAGTGTACAATTTTTTAAAAAAAAATTCACGAACATTAATTGTCACGCACAACGAGTCTGTGTGCAAAATGTCAGCTCGATTGGATCACGGGAAGTGGGTTAAAAAACGACCGAAAGATTTGCACGGTCGTAAGCGCGCAAGCAAGCAAGTAAGCAAGTGAACTTAATATAAAGGATTTAAAAAGTACTGATCTGTTCCATTAACAGAAGGCGCCGCTAAACATTAATTTATGGTTCCACCTAAACCTTGATCGTGCACGAAGGCTATAAAGCAAAGAGCAAACAGCGGTCACGAATTGAACGAGGTCCTTTATGAAACTGGGTGAGAGGCTTATCTCTGCTGGTGCATGCCCTTTAATCCTTGCGCTGTATGGCCAAGCGAACCCATTGATGGAAGCGTATCAATGAATGGAGATGCTCTCTTTACACCACACTGATGTTTATCGATCTCTCGTGGCCGATGTCCTTTATGAAGTCGGGTGAAAGTCCTTGGAAGTTAGTTTTTTTTTTATTTTCTTAAATGATGCCAGGTTAGGGTCCCACATCGTATGTACGCCGGGCTTCTTTCGCACCGTACGTAGCATTGAGCCCGTTGAGATGTATTGCATATTATAGTTTTCCGTCCTTTACTCAACCAGTTGAGAACCCATCGAGATGAATTAGCTCCTGTAATCGACGTACATTATACTGGTAGGAACCTCCTGGTTACACCAGCCCACAGGGGATTATTGTGTCCGTCGTGCAGGGAGGGGCTGGTTGGGGAGGGAAGGGCTGGGTGGGGAGGGGCTGGGTGGGGAGGGTGGAGGGGGGCTGGGGAGGGTGGGGAGGGGCTGGGTGGGGAGGGGCTGGGTGGGGAGGGTGGAGGGGGGCTGGGGAGGGTGGGGAGGGGCTGGGTGGGGAGGGTGGGGAGGGTGGGGAGGTGCTGGGTGGGGAGGGGCTGGGTGGGGAGGGTGGGGAGGGGCTGGGTGGGGAGGGTGGGGAGGGGCTGGGTGGGGAGGGTGGGGAGGGGCTGGGTTGGGAGGGTGGGGAGGGTGGGGAGGGTGGGGAGGGGCTGGTCACCCCGTGGTTCCCTTATAAAACTCAACGTTTAACCAACTCACGCCGGCTTGTGCCCGCCCTCACAGTCGGGCATATTTGCGGAATACACCACGCCGCCGTTGACCCTGCAGGCCATTGACCGAGCAACCCGACGTTCCTACCAGCGCCCTCCGCAGGACAATGTGTTCAACCAAATGACAGCCCATTGAGATGATTTAACCAGGCGAGCACCCACTGAGGTTGCATGTATGTTTGTTGTTGAACTTCTTTCGCACCGTACGTAGCAAAACGTGCTAATCGGAGGTGATGAGGGGACAACAAACTAAAAACAACAAGCAGTTCTAAAGAAATGGGTCTCTGTGTGAGTCTATGGGTCTCTGTGTGAGTCTATGGGTCTCTGTGTGAGTCTATGGGTCTCTGCGTGAGTCTATGCGTCTCTGAGTCTATTGGTCTCTGTGTGAGTCTATGGGTCTCTGTGTGAGTCTATGGGTCTCTGTGTGAGTCTATGGGTCTCTGTGTGAGTCTATGGGTCTCTGTGTGAGTCTATGGGTCTCTGTGTGAGTCTATGGGTCTCTGTGTGAGTCTATGGGTCTCTGTGTGAGGCTATGGGTCTCTGTGTGAGTCTATGGGTCTCTGTGTGAGTCTATGGGTCTCTGTGTGAGTCTATGGGTCTCTGTGTGCGTCTATGGGTCTCTGTGTGAGTCTATGGGTCTCTGTGTGAGTCTATGGGTCTCTTTGTGAGTCTATGGGTCTCTTTGTGAGTCTATGGGTCTCTATGTGAGTCTATGGGTCTCTATGTGTGAGAGTCTATGGGTCTCTGTGTGTGAGTCTATGGGTCTCTGTGTGAGTCTATGGGTCTGTGTGAGACTATTAGTCTCTGTGTGAGTCTATGGGTCTCTGTGAGTCTATGGGTCTCTGAGTCTATTGGTCTCTGTGTGAGTCTATGGGTCTCTGTGTGAGTATATGGGTCTCTGTGTGAGTCTATGTGTTGTTGGGTGAATCTATGGGTCTGTGTGAGTCTATGGGTCTCTGTGTGTGAGTCTATGGGTCTCTGTGTGAGTCTATGGGTGTCTGTGTGAGACTATTAGTCTCTGTGTGAGTCTATGGGTCTCTGTGTGAGTCTATGGGTCTCTCTGTGAGTCTATGGATCTCTGTGTGAGTCTATGGATCTCTGTGTGAGTCTATGGGTCTCTCTGTGAGTCTATGGATCTCTGTGTGAGTCTATGGATCTCTGTGTGAGTCTATGGGTCTCTGTGTGAGTCTATGGGTCTCTGTGTGAGTCTATGGGTCTCTGTGTGAGTCTATGGATCTCTGTGTCAGTCTATGGGTCTCTGTGTGAGTCTATGGGTCTCTATGTGTGAGAGTCTATGGGTCTCTGTGTGTGAGTCTATGGGTCTCTGTGTGAGTCTATGGGTGTCTGTGTGAGACTATTAGTCTCTGTGTGAGTCTATGGGTCTCTGTGTGAGTCTATGGGTCTCTGTGTGAGTCTATGGATCTCTGTGTGAGTCTATGGGTGTCTGTGTGAGACTATTAGTCTCTGTGTGAGTCTATGGGTCTCTGTGTGTGAGTCTATGGGTCTCTGTGTGAGTCTATGGGTCTCTGTGTGAGTCTATGGGTCTCTGTGTGAGTCTATGGGTCTCTGTGTGAGTCTATGGGTCTCTGTGTGAGTCTATGGGTCTCTGTGTGAGTCTATGGGTCTCTGTGTGAGTCTATGGGTCTCTGTGTGAGTCTATGGGTCTCTGTGTGAGTCTATGGGTCTCTGTGTGAGTCTATGGATCTCTGAGTCAGTCTAGTATGTTGAACTTCTTTCGTACCACTGAGCACAGAAGCAACTTTGGTTGACTGAAGCAAGATAGTAATTTGAACAGTACACACAGAAAGAAAGTACAATCCACAAATAATTGTATTGATGTTTTAATCCATTGGGTCCATCCGCTTTGCAGAGCAATAGCATCCAGCGGCATTTGTTTAAGCAAGCAAAGTCTAGATTTGAAGTTTTCGTGACTGCAAGGATTCATATTCTTAGGTTTTTTCGGTAAAGTCACGTAGGTAAAAAAAAAATCTAAATTAATAAAAGTAAAATAAAAATCACGACGTTTCGGAGGCAACACGAGCTTCCGTCTTCAGGTGGAACGGTCACAGCACGATAGCTGATTCAAGTGAGAGAAATTCCAAGAAACAGTATTTGTATATATACTGGTTGAGGGTGGGAGGAGCCAAGGTAGGCCCTGGATATTATTGTTGTGAGGTTCGATGCGGCTGAAGCACGCTGCTAGGAATTTCTCTCACTTGATACAGCTATCGTGAGCTGTGACGGTTCCACCTGAAGACGGAAGCTTGTGTTGCCTTCGAAACGTCGTGATATTTTATTTTACTTCCATTAATTTTTTAATCCTTTATATTAAGTTCGCTTGCTTGCTTAGGACCGTGCAAATCTTTCGGTCGTTTTTTAACCCACTTCCCGTGATCCAATCGAGCTGACATTTTGCACACAGACTCGTTGTGCGAGACAATTAATGTTCGTGAAATTTTTTTCTCCAAAATTTTACACTGTTTAGGGGAATTTTTTTAAATATTTATTTACCAATTGGTTAATGCTGGCACACAATCATCTGACCCATAGGTGGCAGCCATCTCAAGCCAGAGGACGAGAGGACTCTCGCCGCCCCGATGCCACGCATACAAAGGATTTAAAATGAAAAACTTTGTTTTTACGGGTTAATTTTTTTATTTTTTACCTACGTGACTTTACCGAAAAACCTAAGAACAAGCAAAGTCTGAATTTGTTTCGGCGTTTTGGGTCTCATCAGCAGTCGTGCTTGTTCAACAAATGCTACTGGTTTACAGGAGGTTATTGGCAAGAGCTCTCCATATCAACGAAATGGTATCCCCGTTCAATGCACAACGCAATGCCACGTACACATACATTATCGTGGGTAAAGCCAACCGTTCTCTCTCTCTCTAAATATAAATACAAATATGTTTTAGTCCACGTGAAAGAATACTGACTTTCATTAACAATATAAAATAGCAGTTGGTTTGTAAAAACCATTGATGAAACAACACGTTATTTTGAAATACAACTTTGAAAGTGTTGCAATAAATCATCTTGGATGGAGACTGAGTGTCGGCTCTTCGTGATATACGTACGCGTACGTCCAACTTCTTTTGCACTGTACGTAGCCAAGCGTGCTCATGAGAGGTGTGTGTGGAAAAGACAAACGAAACACACAAAAATCTGTTCTAAATAAATTCATTTTCCAGGTTTCCAGGCGTCATGGTCAGGTGGTACAGCAGTAGACGCCCATCATCCCACCCTCTGGGGTCGATAAAATACGGCCGGGTACGGGTAACCGTTTGCGACCCTGGTGCGGCCGGGTACGGGTACGGGTAGGCCGTGGGTCACTGGTGAGTAACCGTTTGTCACTCATTTCCTAACGTCTTGTCTCTTCTCACAATTCAAGTTCCTAGAATCAACCCACCCGCGCCTGCAACATGGCTTCATCCCAGAGGTCGCAATCGGGTACCCGATACCCGTACCCGGCCGGGTAGGGTACGGGTACCCGTTTGCAACCCTGGTGCGGCCGGGTACGGGTAAGGAATCAAAACCCGTTTGCGACCTCTGCCGTTCGGACCAGAGTGGTAAGTTCAACCGTTGCACAATAGATGGCGGTTGTGGCATCTACATCTGCAGAACGTGAAGAACCAGTGGCATCTACATCTGCAGAACGTGAAGAACCAGTGGCCTCTACATCTGCAGAACGTGAAGAACCAGTGGCATCTACATCTGCAGAACGTGAAAAACCAGTGGCATCTACATCTGCAAAACGTGAAGAACCAGTGGCATCTACATCTGCAAAACGTGAAGAACCAGTGGTATCTACATCTGCAGAACGTGAAGAACCAGTGGCATCTACATCTGCAGAACGTGAAGAACCAGTGGCATCTACATCTGCAGAACGTGAAGAACCAGTGGCATCTACATCTGCAGAACGTGAAGAACCAGTGGCATCTACATCTGCAGAACGTGAAGAACCAGTGGCATCTACACCTGCAGAACGTGAAGAACCAGTGGCATCTACATCTGCAGAACGTGAAGAACCAGTGGCATCTACATCTGCAGAACGTGAAGAACCAGCGGCATCTACATCTGCAGAACGTGAAAAACCAGTGACATCTACATCTGCAGAACGCGAAGAACCAGTGGCATCTACATCTGCAGAATGTGAAGAACCAGTGACATCTACATCTGCAGAACGTGAAGAACCAGTGGCATCTACATCTGCAGAACGTGAAGAACCAGTGGCATCTACATCTGCAGAACGTGAAGAACCAGTGGCATCTACATCTGCAGAACGTGAAGAACCAGTGGCATCTACATCTGCAGAACGTGAAGAACCAGTGACATCTACATCTGCAGAACGCGAAGAACCAGTGGCATCTACATCTGCAGAATGTGAAGAACCAGTGGCATCTACATCTGCAGAACGTGAAGAACCAGTGGCATCTACACCTGCAGAACGTGAAGAACCAGTGGCATCTACATCTGCAGAACGTGAAGAACCAGTGGCATCTACATCTGCAGAACGTGAAGAACCAGTGGCATCTACATCTGCAGAACGTGAAGAACCAGTGACATCTACATCTGCAGAACGCGAAGAACCAGTGGCATCTACATCTGCAGAATGTGAAGAACCAGTGGCATCTACATCTGCAGAACGTGAAGAACCAGTGGCATCTACATCTGCAGAACGTGAAGAACCAGTGGCATCTACATCTGCAGAACGTGAAGAACCAGTGGCATCTACATCTGCAGAACGTGAAGAACCAGTGACATCTACATCTGCAGAACGCGAAGAACCAGTGGCATCTACATCTGCAGAATGTGAAGAACCAGTGACATCTACATCTGCAGAACGTGAAAAACCAGTGGCATCTACATCTGCAGAACGTGAAGAACCAGTGGCATCTACATCAGCAGAATGTGAAGAACCAGTGGCATCTACATCTGCAGAACGTGAAGAACCAGTGGCATCTACATCTGCAGAATGTGAAGAACCAGTGGCATCTACATCTGCAGAACGTGAAGAACCAGTGGCATCTACATCTGCAGAACGTGAAGAACCAGTGGCATCTACATCTGCAGAACGTGAAGAACCAGTGGCATCTACATCAGCAGAACGTGAAGAACCAGTGGCATCTACATCTGCAGAACGTGAAGAACCAGTGGCATCTACATCTGCAGAACGTGAAGAACCAGTGGCATCTACATCTGCAGAACGTGAAGAACCAGTGGCATCTACATCTGCAGAACGTGAAGAACCAGTGGCATCTACATCTGCAGAACGTGAAGAACCAGTGACATCTACATCTGCAGAACGCGAAGAACCAGTGGCATCTACATCTGCAGAATGTGAAGAACCAGTGACATCTACATCTGCAGAACGTGAAGAACCAGTAACATCTACATCTGCAGAACGTGAAGAACCAGTGGCATCTACATCTGCAGAATGTGAAGAACCAGTGGCATCTACATCTGCAGAACGTGAAGAACCAGTGGCATCTACATCTGCAGAACGTGAAGAACCAGTGGCATCTACATCTGCAGAACGTGAAGAACCAGTGGCATCTACATCTGCAGAACGTGAAGAACCAGTGGCATCTACATCTGCAGAACGTGAAGAACCAGTGGCATCTACATCTGCAGAACGTGAAGAACCAGTGACATCTACATCTGCAGAACGCGAAGAACCAGTGGCATCTACATCTGCAGAATGTGAAGAACCAGTGACATCTACATCTGCAGAACGTGAAGAACCAGTGACATCTACATCTGCAGAACGTGAAGAACCAGTGGCATCTACATCTGCAGAACGTGAAGAACCAGTGGCATCTACAGAACGTGAAGAACCAGTGGCATCTACATCTGCAGAACGTGAAGAACCAGTGGCATCTACAGAACGTGAAGAACCAGTGGCGTCTACATCTGCGGAACGTGAAGAACCAGTGGCATCTACATCTGCAGAACGTGAAGAACCAGTGGCATCTACACCTGCAGAACGTGAAGAACCAGTGGCATCTACATCTGCAGAACGTGAAGAACCAGTGGCATCTACATCTGCAGAACGTGAAGAACCAGTGGCATCTACAGAACGTGAAGAACCAGTGGCATCTACATCTGCAGAACGTGAAGAACCAGTGGCATCTACAGAACGTGAAGAACCAGTGGCGTCTACATCTGTGGAACGTGAAAAACCAGTGGCATCTACATCTGCAGAACGTGAAGAACCAGTGGCATCTACATCTGCAGAACGTGAAGAACCAGTGGCATCTACATCTGCAGAACGTGAAGAACCAGTGACATCTACATCTACAGGAGATGAAGAACCAGTGGCATCTACATCAGCGGAACGTGAAGAACCAGTGGCATCTACATCTGCAGAACGTGAAGAACCAGTGGCATCTACATCTGCAGAACGTGAAGAACCAGTGGCATCTACATTGCAGAACGTGAAGAACCAGTGGCATCTACAGAACGTGAAGAACCAGTGGCATCTACATCTGCAGAACGTGAAGAACCAGTGGCATCTACAGAACGTGAAGAACCAGTGGCGTCTACATCTGTGGAACGTGAAGAACCAGTGGCATCTACATCTGCAGAACGTGAAGAACCAGTGGCATCTACATCTGCAGAACGTGAAGAACCAGTGGCATCTAGATCTGCAGAACGTGAAGAACCAGTGACATCTACATCTACAGGAGATGAAGAACCAGTGGCATCTACATCAGCGGAACGTGAAGAACCAGTGGCATCTACATCTGCAGAACGTGAAGAACCAGTGGCATCTACATCTGCAGAACGTGAAGAACCAGTGACATCTACATCTACAGGAGATGAAGAACCAGTGGCATCTACATCTGTGGAACGTGAAGAACCAGTGGCATCTACATCTGCAGAACGTGAAGAACCAGTGGCATCTACATCTGTGGAACGTGAAGAACCACGTTCTGCAGATGTCGCCACCATCACCATCACCACGTGGCGGCCACGCGGTCGAGGAGGAGGGGGGGGAAGAGCGGCCTCTGGTGTCCAGGGAGGGGTCACTGCGATTGTGTCAGCGGCTCCCCCATCGGAGGGGGACTCAAAGTCCAGCGTCGTCGCCTCGATACGAGGTGAGTCGCCACGCCGCCTCGCCCCACCGCTACTCGTCCATCGGTGAGTCGTTCGTCACTAATCGAGTCCACCCACTTTCCATACCCCAAGCGTGGGGGGGCAACATGGGGAGGGGATAATGAAATGAGTTCCCATAAATTTCTATTTGAAGCTTTCGTGACTGCAGGGATTCATCTTCTTGGTTCTTTCGGTAAAGTCACGTAGAAGGGAAATAATAAAAGAATAAAAATAAAACAATAAAATATTTATATTTAAAGCTTTTGTGACTGCAGGGAGATTCATCTTCTTGGTTCTTTCGGTAAAGTCACGTAGAAGGGAAAAAATAAAATAATACAAATAAAACACAATAATTCTCACGACAGACCTGTTCTTCACCTGAGGACAGCTGCTTGCATTGTGGCCGAAACGTCGTGAGAATTATTTTGTTTTATTTTTATTGATAATTATTTTATTATGTTTCATTTTTATTATTTTATTATTTCCCTTCTTCGTGACTTTACCGAAAGAACCAAGAAGATGAGTCCCCATAACTTTAAATATAGGAACATTTATATCGAGTTATGTTGATGCAGTATTTTTTTTTTTGCAACGCGATCATTCTTTTTTGGTTACTTTTGCTCAGGATTTGTTTTCTTGCATTGGCTTCATTCATTGTTTTATTCTTTTTGTGACATCGCCATTTGTGTAGCCCGGGGTCAACTCCGGCAAACGCGACTGGGGTCTCGTGTAATCTCACCTGGTTACAACAACAGCATCGAGATAATAAATGCAATTATTCGCAATTATTTTACGCAGGAAAGCCTCGCACCGAATCTCACTTTTTCAGAAGGTTCCCTGCCAAGTGTTTTTGTTGTGCAGTAGGGGGGGTTGCTGCTGCTGCTGCTACGATCCCAATTGAATCGATCACAGGCAACTTCTCAAGCACTGGAACAATTGGCCAACGCCAGTGTCATCTAATTGTTCTGCGGGTTACTGCCAACGCCGACAAATAATTAATATTCGCACAAGCTGGGTTGGGTGGGGTGGAGTTTAGTGAGGTGGGTGGAGTGGGTGGGGTGGGTGGGTGGGGTGAGGTGGGTGGGGTGGGTGGAGTGGGTGGGGTGGGTGAGGTGGGTGGAGTGGGTGGGGTGGGGTGGGTGAAGTGGGTGGAGTGGGTGGAGTGGGTGGGGTGGGTGGCGTGGGGTGGGTAGGGTGGGTTGGGTGGGGTGGGTGGAGTGGGGTGGGTGGAGTGGGTGGAGTGGGTGGGGTGGGTGGGTTGGGCGGGTGGGGCGGGTGAGGCGAGTGGAGTGGGTGGGGTGGGTGGAGTGGGTGCTGAGTGGGTGGGGTGGGTGAGATGGGTGAGGTGGGTGGAGTGGGTGGGGTGGGGTGGGTGAGGTGGGTGGAGTGGGTGGGGTGGGTGGGGTGGGGTGGGGTGGGTGGCGTGGGGTTTGGGGTGAGGTGGAGTGGGTGCTGAGTGGGTGGGGTTGGTGAGATGGGTGAGGTGGGTGGGGTGGGTGGAGTCGGTGCTGAGTGGGTGCTGAGTGGGTGCTGAGTGGGTGGGGTGGGTGCCCGAGTAGGCTGTGTGATTGTAAATGCGCTGTAGAAGACAATTCACACTCCTCTGCTCACCACACACGCACCTCCGATTGGCACGGTTGGCTACGTACGGTGAGTACGAAGTCCGTCGTACATCCATTCAGCTGCGTGCATTCTACATGCCACGTGGTGCTCCTGTTCCCCTTCATAGGAATCGCCTTGCTCGACGGAGTTATTGCATCCCACATCATCAGCAGCAGCAGCAGCAACACCTGATGACGCACTCTCCAGCGAAACGTCGGACAAACTTGTGAAATAAAAATTGTGCTCGCTTTCTTTCAACAATCCTCCTCCTCCTCCTCCAGGTTGGCTGAAAGAAAAACGTTGTCGTGATTAGTTTGGTTGGCTACGGACAGTGGTGCAAAACAAGTTCTACTTCATACAGACTCACCACACAGACCCACTCACTACACAGAAACCCATAGACTCACCACACAGACCCACTCACTACACGGAGACCCACAGACTCACCACACAGAGCGCCATAGACTCACCACACAGAGACCCACAGACTCACCACACAGACCCACTCACCACACAGAGACCCACAGACTAACCACACAGAGCGCCATAGACTCACCACACAGAGACCCACAGACTCACCACACAGACCCACTCACCACACGGAGACCCATAGACTCACCACACAGAGAGCCATAGACTCACCACACAGACCCACTCACTACACAGAGAGCCATAGACTCACCACACAGAGACCCACAGACTCACCACAAAGAGAGCCACAGAATCACCACACAGAGAGCCACAGACTTACCACACAGAGAGCCACAGACTCACCACACAGAGAGCCATAGACACCACAGAGAGCCATAGACTCACCACACAGAGCCATAGACTCACAAAGAGACCCACAGACTCACCACACAGAGAGCCATAGACTCACCACACAGAGCCATAGACTCACCAAAGAGAGCCATAGACTCACCACACAGAGAGCCATAGACTCACCACAGAGAGCCATAGACTCACCACACAGAGCCATAGACTCACCACACAGAGAGCCATAGACTCACCACACAGAGAGCCATAGACTTACCACACAGAGAGCCATAGACTCATCACACAGAGAGCCATAGACTCACCACACAGAGAGCCATAGACTCACCACACAGAGAGCCATAGACTCACCACACAGAGAGCCATAGACTCACCACACAGAGACCCATAGACTCACCACACAGAGACCCATAGACTCACCACACAGAGACCCATAGACTCACCACACAGAAACCCATAGACTCACCACACAGAGAGCCACAGACTCACCACACAGAGACCCACAGACTCACCACACAGAGAGCCATAGACTCACCACACAGACCCACTCACCACACAGAGACCCACAGACTCACCACACAGAGACCCACAGACTCACCACACAGAGAGCCATAGACTCACCACAGAGAGCCATAGACTCACCACACAAAGCGCCAGACTCACCACAGAGACCCAGAATCACCACACAGAGCCATATACTCGCCACACAGACCCAGACTCACCACACAGAGACCCATAGACTCACCACACAGAGAGCCACAGACTCACCACACAGACCCATAGACTCACAAAGAGACCCACAGACTCACCACACAGACCCACTCACGACAGAGACCCACAGACTCACCACACAGAGCGCCATAGACTCACCACACAGACCCAGACTCATCACACAGAGAGCCACAGACTCACCACACAGAGACCCACAGACTCACCACACAGACCCAGACTCACTACACAGAGCCATAGACACACCACACAGAGCCATAGACTCATCACAGAGAGCCATAGACTCACCACACAGAGAGCCATAGACTCACAAAGAGACCCATAGACTCACAAAGATACCCATAGACTCACCACACAGAGACCCACAGACTCACCACACAGAGAGCCACAGACTCACCACACAGACCCAGACTCACCACACAGAGAGCCATAGACTCACCACACAGAGAGCCATAGACTCACCACACAGAGCCATAGACTCACCACACAGAGAGCCATAGACTCACCACACAGAGAGCCATAGACTTACCACACAGAGAGCCATAGACTCATCACACAGAGAGCCATAGACTCACCACACAGAGAGCCATAGACTCACCACACAGAGAGCCATAGACTCACCACACAGAGAGCCATAGACTCACCACACAGAGACCCATAGACTCACCACACAGAGACCCATAGACTCACCACACAGAGACCCATAGACTCACCACACAGAGAGCCACAGACTCACCACACAGAGAGCCACAGACTCACCACACAGAGAGCCACAGACTCACCACACAGAGAGCCACAGACTCACCACACAGAGAGCCATAGACTCACCACACAGAGAGCCACAGACTCACCACACAGAGAGCCATAGACTCACCACACAGAGACCCATAGACTCACCACACAGAGACCCACAGACTCACCACACAGAGAGCCACAGACTCACCACACAGAGAGCCACAGACTCACCACACAGAGAGCCATAGACTCACCACACAGAGACCCATAGACTCACCACACAGAGAGCCACAGACTCACCACACAGAGCCATAGACTCACCACACAGACCCATAGACTCACCACACAGAGATCCACAGACTCACCACACAGAGACCCATAGACTCACCACACAGACCCACAGACTCACCACACAGAGACATAGACTCACCACACAGACCCATAGACTGACCACACAGAGCCACAGACTCACCACACAGAGACCCACAGACTCACCACACAGAGAGCCTCAGACTCACCACACAGAGAGCCACAGAGTCACCACACAGAGACCCATAGACTCACCACACAGAGACCCATAGACTTACAAAGAGACCCACAGACTCACCACACAGAGACCCACAGACTCACCACACAGAGACCCACAGACTCACACAGAGACCCACAGACTCACCACACAGAGACCCACAGACTCACCACACAGTGACTCACAGACTCACCACACAGAGACCCATAGACTCACCACACAGAGACCCATAGACTCACCACACAGACCCATAGACTCACAAAGAGACCCACAGACTCACCACACAGACCCATAGACTCACAAAGAGACCCACAGACTCACCACACAGAGACCCACAGACTCACCACACAGAGAGCCACAGACTCACCACACAGAGACCCACAGACTCACCACACAGACCCATAGACTCACAAAGAGATCCACAGACTCACCACACAGACCCATAGACTCACCACACAGACCCAGACTCACCACACAGACCCATAGACTCACCACACAGAGACCCATAGACTCACCACACAGAGCCATAGACTCACCACAGAGACCCACAGACTCACCACACATAGACCCACAGACTCACCACACAGATATCCATAGACTCGCCACACAGAGCCATAGACTCGCCACACAGAGACCCATAGACTCACCACACAGAGACCCACAGACTCACCACAGAGACCCACAGACTCACCACACAGAGACCCACAGACTCGCCACACAGAGACCCACAGACTCGCCACACAGAGATCCATAGACTCACCACACAGAGACCCACAGACTCACCACACAGAGACCCACAGACTCACCACACAGAGAGCCATATACTCACCACACAGAGACCCACAGACTCACCACACAGAGACCCATAGACTCACACAGAGACCCATATACTCACCACACAGAGACCATAGACTCACCACACAGAGAGCCATATACTCACCACACAGACCCAGACTCACCACACAGAGACCCATAGACTCACCACACAGAGACCCACAGACTCACCACACAGACCCACAGACTCATTACACAGAGACCCATAGACTCACGCAGAGACCCATAGACTCACACAGAGACCCATAGACTGAGACAGAGACCCATAGACTCACCACACAGACCCATAGACTCACCACACAGAGACCCATAGACTCACCACACAGAGACCCATAGACTCACAGAGACCCATAGACTCACCACACAGAGACACATAGACTCACTACACAGAGACCCATAGACTCACCATACAGAGACCCATAGACTTACAAAGAGACCCACAGACTCACCACACAGACCCATAGACTCACAAAGAGATCCACAGACTCACCACACAGACCCATAGACTCACCACACAGACCCAGACTCACCACACAGACCCATAGACTCACCACACAGAGACCCATAGACTCACCACACAGAGCCATAGACTCACCACAGAGACCCACAGACTCACCACACATAGACCCACAGACTCACCACACAGAGATCCATAGACTCGCCACACAGAGCCATAGACTCGCCACACAGAGACCCATAGACTCACCACACAGAGACCCACAGACTCACCACAGAGACCCACAGACTCACCACACAGAGACCCACAGACTCGCCACACAGAGACCCACAGACTCGCCACACAGAGATCCATAGACTCACCACACAGAGACCCACAGACTCACCACACAGAGACCCACAGACTCACCACACAGAGAGCCATATACTCACCACACAGAGACCCACAGACTCACCACACAGAGACCCATAGACTCACACAGAGACCCATATACTCACCACACAGAGACCATAGACTCACCACACAGAGAGCCATATACTCACCACACAGACCCAGACTCACCACACAGAGACCCATAGACTCACCACACAGAGACCCACAGACTCACCACACAGACCCACAGACTCATTACACAGAGACCCATAGACTCACGCAGAGACCCATAGACTCACACAGAGACCCATAGACTCACACAGAGACCCATAGACTCACCACACAGACCCATATACTCACCACACAGAGACCCATAGACTCACCACACAGAGACCCATAGACTCACAGAGACCCATAGACTCACCACACAGAGACACATAGACTCACTACACAGAGACCCATAGACTCACCACACAGAGACCCATAGACTTACAAAGAGACCCACAGACTCACCACACAGACCCATAGACTCACAAAGAGATCCACAGACTCACCACACAGACCCATAGACTCACCACACAGACCCAGACTCACCACACAGACCCATAGACTCACCACACAGAGACCCATAGACTCACCACAGAGACCCACAGACTCACCACACATAGACCCACAGACTCAACACACAGAGATCCATAGACTCGCCACACAGAGCCATAGACTCGCCACACAGAGACCCATAGACTCACCACACAGAGACCCACAGACTCACCACAGAGACCCACAGACTCACCACACAGAGACCCACAGACTCGCCACACAGAGACCCACAGACTCGCCACACAGAGATCCATAGACTCACCACACAGAGACCCACAGACTCACCACACAGAGACCCACAGACTCACCACACAGAGAGCCATATACTCACCACACAGAGACCCACAGACTCAACACACAGAGACCCATAGACTCACACAGAGACCCATATACTCACCACACAGAGACCCATAGACTCAACACACAGAGACCCATAGACTCAACACACAGAGACCCATAGACTCGCCACACAGAGACCATAGACTCACCACACAGAGAGCCATATACTCACCACACAGACCCAGACTCACCACACAGAGACCCATAGACTCACCACACAGAGACCCACAGACTCACCACACAGACCCACAGACTCATTACACAGAGACCCATAGACTCACGCAGAGACCCATAGACTCACACAGAGACCCATAGACTGACACAGAGACCCATAGACTCACCACACAGACCCATAGACTCACCACACAGAGACCCATAGACTCACCACACAGAGACCCATAGACTCACAGAGACCCATAGACTCACCACACAGAGACACATAGACTCACTACACAGAGACCCATAGACTCACCACACAGAGACCCATAGACTTACCACACAGAGACCCATAGACTCCTCACACAGAGACCCATAGACTCACAGAGACCCATAGACTCACCACACAGAGACACATAGACTCACTACACAGAGACCCATAGACTCACCACACAGAGACCCATAGACTTACCATACAGAGACCCATAGACTCCTCACACAGAGACCCATAGACTCACCACACAGAGACCCACAGACTCATTACACAGAGACCCACATACTCACCACACAGAGACCCATAGACTCACCAGAGACCCATAGACTCACCACACAGAGACACATAGACTCACTACACAGAGACCCATAGACTCACCACACAGAGAGCCATAGACTCACCACACAGAGACCCACAGACTCACCACAGAGACCCATAGACTCATCACAGAGACCCATAGACTCACACAGAGACCCATATACTCACCACACAGAGACCCATATACTCACCACACAGAGACCCACAGACTCACCACACAGAGACCCATAGACTCACTACACAGAGACCCATAGCCTCACACAGAGACCCATAGACTCACACAGAGACCCATAGACTCACCACACAGAGACCCATAGACTCACACACAGAGACCCATATACTCACCACACAGAGACCCACAGACTCACCACACAGAGACCCATAGACTCACACAGAGACCCATAGACTCACTATACAGAGACCATAGCCTCACACAGAGACCCACAGACTCACACAGAGACCCATAGACTCACCACACAGAGACCCATAGACTCACACACAGAGACCCATAGACTCACACACAGAGACCCATAGACTCACACAGAGACCCATAGACTCACACAGAGACCAATAGACTCACACAGAGACCCATAGGACTCACACAGAGACCCATAGACTCACACAGAGACCCATACTCACACACAGAGACCCATAGACTCACACAGAGACCCATAGACTCACACAGAGACCCATAGACTCACCAGAGACCCATAGACTCACACAGAGACCCATAGACTCACCACACAGACTCAGACTCACCACACAGAGAGCCATAGACTCACCACACAGAGACCCACAGACTCACCACACAGAGACCCATATACTCACCACACAGAGACCCACAGACTCACCACACAGAGACCCATAGACTCACACAGAGACCCATAGACTCACTACACAGAGACCCATAGCCTCACACAGAGACCCATAGACTCACACAGAGACCCATAGACTCACCACACAGAGACCCATAGACTCACACACAGAGACCCATAGACTCACACACAGAGACCCATAGACTCACACAGAGACCCATAGACTCACACAGAGACCCATAGACTCACACAGAGACCCATACTCACACACAGAGACCCATACTCACACACAGAGACCCATAGACTCACACAGAGACCCATAGACTCACACAGAGACCCATAGACTCACACAGAGACCCATAGACTCAGAGACCCATAGACTCACACATAGAGACCCATAGACTCACACATAGAGACCCATAGACTCACACATAGACCCATAGACTCGCACAGAGACCCATAGACTCGCACAGAGACCCATAAACTCACCACAGAGACCCATAGACTCACACAGAGACCCATAGACTCACCACAGAGACCCATAGACTCACACAGAGCCATAGACTCACACAGAGACCCATAGACTCACACACAGAGACCCATAGACTCACAGAGACCCATAGACTCACACACAGAGACCCATAGACTCACACACAGAGACCCATAGACTCACACAGAGACCCATAGACTCACACAGAGACCCATAGACTCACACAGAGCCATAGACTCATCACACAGAGACACATCGATTCACACAGAGACCCATAGACTCACCACACAGAGACCCATAGACTCACACAGAGACCCACAGACTCACCACACAGAACCCTGACCACACAGAGACCCATAGACTCACACAGAGACCCTAGACCACCCACAGAGACCATAGACTCACACAGAGACCCATAGACTCACCACACAGAGACCCATAGACTCACACAGAGACCCATAGACTCACACAGAGACCAATACCACTACACAGAGACCCATAGACTCACCACATAGGACCATGACCACACAGAGACCCATAGACTCACACAGGACCCATAGACTCACCACACAGAGACCCATAGACTCACACAGAGACCCATAGACTCACACACAGGACCCATAGACTCACACAGAGACCCATAGACTCACACAGAGACCCATAAACTCACACAGAGACCCATACTCACAACAGAGACCATACTCACACACAGAGACCCATAGACTCACACAGAGACCATAGACTCACACAGAGACCCATAGACTCACACAGAGACCCATAGACCACACAGAGACCCATAGACTCACACATAGAGACCCATAGACTCACACATAGAGACCCATAGACTCACACATAGACCCATAGACTCGCACAGGACCCATAAACTCACCACAGAGACCCATAGACTCACACAGAGACCCATAGACTCACCACAGAGACCCATAGACTCACACAGAGCCATAGACTCACACAGAGACCCATAGACTCACACACAGAGACCCATATACTCACAGAGACCCATAGACTCACACACAGAGACCCATAGACTCACACACAGAGACCCATAGACTCACACAGAGACCCATAGACTCACACAGAGCCATAGACTCATCACACAGAGACACATCGACTCACACAGAGACCCATAGACTCACACAGAGA
>WFAB01002818.1:0-26341 GCA_018977245.1 Lethenteron camtschaticum | reverse complement strand
TCTCCACCCTCCCCACCCAGCCCTCTCCCCACCCTCCCCACCAGCCCTCCCCCCCCTCCGCACCTCCCACCCAGCCCTCCACCCTCTCCCCACCCTCGCCACCCACCCTCCCACAGCCTCTCCCACCTCCCCACCCTCCCCACCCAGCCTCTCCCCACCAGCCCCTCTCCACCCTCTCCACCAGCCCCTCCCACCCTCTCCCACCCAGCCCCTCCCACCCTCCCCACCTCCCCACCCAGCCCCTCTCCCCCCGCCCCTCCCACCCAGCCCTCTCCACCCTCTCCACCCAGCCCTCCCACCCTCCCCACCCAGCCCTCCTCACCCTCCCCACCCAGCCCTCCCCACCCTCCCCACCCTCCCACCCTCCCCACCGCCTCTCCACCCAGCCCTCCCACCCAGCCCCTCTCCACCTCTCCACCCAGCCCCTCCCCACCCTCCCCACCCTCCCCCCAGCCCCTCTCCACCCAGCCCCTCCCCACCCAGCCCCTCTCCACCCTCTCCACCCAGCCCTCCCCCTCCCCACCCAGCCCCTCCTCACCCTCCCCACAGCCTCCCCTCCCCACCCTCCCCCACCCTCCCCACCCCTCCCCCCACCCAGCCCCTCCCCACCACCCAGCCCCCTCTCCACCCTCTCCACCCAGCCCCTCCCCACTCCTCCCCACCCAGCCCCTTTCCACCCTCCCCCACCCTCTCCCACCCAGCCCCTCTCCACCCAGCCCCTCCCCACCCAGCCCCTCTCCACCCTCTCCACCCAGCCCCTCTCCACCCTCCCCACACCCAGCCCCTCCTCACCCTCCCCACCCAGCCCCTCCCTACCCAGCCCCTCCCCACCCAGCCCCACCCAGCCTCTCCCCACCCTCCCCACCCTCCCCACCCAGCCCCTCCCCACCCAGCCCCTCTCCACCCTCTCCACCCAGCCCCTCCCCACCCTCCCCACCCAGCCCCTCTCCACCCTCTCCACCCAGCCCCTCCCCACCCTCCCCACCCAGCCCCTCCCCACCCTCCCCCACCCTCCCCACCCAGCCCCTCTCCACCCAGCCCCTCCCACCCAGCCCCTCTCCACCCTCTCCACCCAGCCCCTCCCCACCCTCCCCACCCAGCCCCTCTCCACCCTCTCCACCCAGCCCCTCCCCACCCTCCCACCCAGCCCCTCCCCACCCTCCCCACCCTCCCCACCCAGCCCCTCTCCACCCAGCCCTCCCCACCCAGCCCCTCTCCACCCTCTCCACCCAGCCCCTCCCCACCCTCCCCCACCCAGCCCCTCCTCACCCTCCCCACCCAGCCCCTCCCTACCCAGCCCCTCCCCACCCAGCCCCACCCGCCTCTCCCACCCTCCCCACCCTCCCCCACCCAGCCCCTCCCCACCCAGCCCCTCTCCACCTCTCCACCCAGCCCCTCCCCACCCTCCCCACCCAGCCCTCTCCACCCAGCCCCTCATCACCCTCCCCTCTCCACCCAGCCCACCCCTCCCATTTTTGGATGCACGACGGACGACGGACACAATAATCCCCTGTGGGCTGGTGTAACCAGGAGTATAAACCAACAGATGTGACGTCACAGCTCACTTGCCGTGCAAAATATATCCATTATTGGCGCCCCTCCCGCCAAAAAAGTACAAAAGTGTGAATTTTTATAATGTTTGCATGGTGTACCGTCTGGAAAGTACCCACGTGACACATTTCAAGTTTGTTGCATGTCGGGAAATAGGCTCAACATTTCGAACAGACACACATCATCACGCATTTCCCTTTTATGTTATTTTTGTGCATCTCAATGTCAGCTATCCAGATATGTCTCTATCTATAATATGCACGTGTATCTCTCTCTATAAATATCTCTCTGTATAAATATCTCTCTGTATAAATATCTCTCTGTATACATATCTTTGTTTATAATATCTCTGAATCCCAATGCATCCATACGTACGATTATTTCTATATAATTATCTTTGCGTGAAATGATCTCTATTAATTAAATCTCTATGTATAACTATCGCTATATCGATATTATCTCTATTTAATTATCTCCCTCTACATATATGTAATTATATATGTCTCTATATGATGATCTCTCTCTCTCTGTGATTATCTCTCTGTGTATAAAATATCTCTGTGTGGCCACACGTCCCCCAGAGCCCCTCCCCCACGCGGGGGCGGGGCTCCCCCAAGAGGGGGAGGGGCTCTCCCCCGAGGGGGCGGGGCTCCCCCCCGAAGGGGAGGGGCTCCCCACCCTCCGCTGCCTCATTCCACACAAAAGGCTCCCGCGTCGCTCGCGAAACCCGGACTGGATCGGCGGCCCAGCACCGGGCGGCACTGGAGCGGAGCGCGCTCCGTTCGCCGATGGAGGCCGCGTCAGAAACAAAACTCCACTTGTGATGTCGAGCGAGGGGCAACTGCGGCGTCGTCCAGGGGACTTGGAGATGGACGTCGATGTGCGGCACGGAGTGGAGCGTGGCCGACTCGGAGACGCTGCGAGGCTCAAAGCTCCGGCTACATGCCGATCCGAATCCACAAAAACCGCGGATCTGCTGGGCTCCAGGCCGGGTGTTGCCGGTCGCCCACGCGGTGTTCAAGCCGGATTATAAGACGCACCACTGCAAGTTACAAAACCTCGCCCCAGATCACGGAGAGGAGGAAACAGCGGCTCAACTCCACCTCAACTCCACCTCAACTCCACCTCAACTCCACCTCAACTCCACCTCAACTCCACCCTCAACTCCACCTCAACTCCACCCTCCACTCCACCTCAACTCCACCTAAACTCCACCTCAACTCCACCTCCACCTCAACTCCACCTCAACTCCACCTAAACTCCACCTCAACTCCACCTGAACTCCACCCCAACTCCACCCTCAACTCCACCGTCACCTCCACTCCACCCTCCACTCCACCTCAACTCCACCTCAACTCCACCTCAACTCCACCCTCCACTCCACCTCAACTCCACCTCAACTCCACCCTCCACTCCACCTCAACTCCACCCTCAACTCCACCTCAACTCCACCCCCCACTCCACCTCAACTCCACCCTCAACTCCACCCTCCACTCCACCTCCAACTCCACCTCAACTCCCCCTCAACTCCACCTCAACTCCACCCTCCACCTCAACTCCACCTCCACTCCACCCTCCACTCCACCTCAACTCCACCTCCACTCCACCTCCAACTCCACCTCCACTCCACCTCCACTCCACCTCAACTCCACCTCAACTCCCCCTCAACTCCACCTCAACTCCAACCTGCACTCCACCTCAACTCCACCTCAACTCCACCTCCACTCCACCCTCCACTCCACCCTCCACTCCACCTCAACTCCACCTCAACTCCCCCCTCAACTCCACCTCAACTCCACCCTCCACTCCACCTCAACTCCACCTCAACTCCACCTCAACTCCACCCTCAACTCCCCCTCAACTCTACCTCAACTCCACCTCCACTCCACCTCAACTCCACCTCAACTCCACCTCCACTCCACCCTCAACTCCCCCCCTCAACTCCACCTCAACTCCACCTCAACTCCACCTCAACTCCACCTCCACTCCACCCTCCACTCCACCTCAACTCCACCTCAACTCCACTTCAACTCCACCTCCACTCCACCTCAACTCCACCTCAACTCCACCCTCCACTCCACCTCAACTCCACCCTCCACTCCACCCCAACTCCACCCCAACTCATCCTCAACTCCACCCAACTCCACCCCAACTCATCCTCAACTCCACCTCAACTCCACCCCAACTCATCCTCAACTCCACCTCAACTCCACCTCAACTCCACCCTCCACCTCAACTCCACCTCACTCCACCCCAACTCATCCCAACTCCACCCCAACTCATCCTCAACTCCCACCTCAACTCCACCTCAACTCCACCCCAACTCATCATCCTCAACTCCACCCCAACTCATCCTCAACTCCACCTCAACTCCACCCCAACTCATCCTCAACTCCACCTACACTCCACGGGGGGGGGAGTCACGGGGGGAGGGGTCACGAGGGGGGGGAGTCACGGGGGGGGGTCACGGGGGGGGGGGGTCACGGGGGGGGGGAGTCACGGGGGGGGAGTCACGGGGGGGGGAGTCACGGGGGGGGAGTCACGGGGGGGGGAGTCACGGGGGGGGGAGTCACGGGGGGGGGAGTCACGGGGGGAGGGGTCACGGGGGGGGGGAGTCACGGGGGGGGAGTCACGGGGGGGGGAGTCACGGGGGGGGGGGTCACGGGGGGGGGAGTCACGGGGGGGGGAGTCACGGGGGGGGGGGGGAGTCACGGGGGGGGGAGTCACGGGGGGGGAGTCACGGGGGGGGGAGTCACGGGGGGGGGGTCACGGGGGGGGAGTCACGGGGGGGGAGTCACGGGGGGGGAGTCACGGGTGGGGGGAGTCACGGGGGGGGAGTCACGGGGGGGGAGTCACGGGGGGGGGAGTCACGGGGGGGGGTCACGGGGGGGGGAGTCACGGGGGGGGGTCACGGGGGGGGAGTCACGGGGGGGGAGTCATGGGGGGGGAGTCACGGGGGGGGGAGTCACGGGGGGGGGGTCACGGGGGGAGTCACGGGGGGGGGTCACGGGGGGGGGAGTCACGGGGGGGGAGTCACGGGGGGGAGTCACGGGGGGGGGAGTCACGGGGGGGGGAGTCACGGGGGGGGAGTCACGGGGGGGGGGTCACGGGGGGGAGTCACGGGGGGGGGTCACGGGGGGGGTCACGGGGGGGGGTCACGGGGGGGGGAGTCACGGGAGGGGAGTCACGGGGGGGGGAGTCACGGGGGGGGGAGTCACGGGGGGGGAGTCACGGGGGGGGTCACGGGGGGGGTCACGGGGGGGAGTCACGGGGGGGGAGTCACGGGGGGGGTCACCGGGGGGGGGTGGAGCCACGGGGGGTAGAGGAGCCACGGGGGGGGCCACGGGGGGGGGAGCCACGGGGGGGGGAGCCACGGGGGGGGGAGCCACGGGGGGGGAGCCACGGGGGGGGGAGCCACGGGGGGGGGAGCCACGGGGGGGGGGGGAGCACGGGGGGGGGAGCCACGGGGGGGGGAGCCACGGGGGGGAGCCACGGGGGGGGAGCCACGGGGGGGGGGGAGCCACGGGGGGGGGGGGAGCCACGGGGGGGGAGCCACGGGGGGGGAGCCACGGGGGGGGGAGCCACGGGGGGGGGAGCCACGGGGGGGGGAGCCACGGGGGGGGGAGTCCACGGGGGGGGGGGGAGCCACGGGGGGGGAGCCACGGGGGGGGGGGAGCCACGGGGGGGGAGCCACGGGGGGGGAGCCACGGGGGGGGAGCCACGGGGGGGGGGAGCCACGGGGGGGGGAGCCACGGGGGGGGGAGTCACAGGGGGGGGAGCCACGGGGGGGGAGCCACGGGGGGGGGGGAGCCACGGGGGGGGGGAGCCACGGGGGGGGGGAGCCACGGGGGGGGGGAGCACGGGGGGGGGGAGCCACGGGGGGGAGCCACGGGGGGGGAGCCACGGGGGGAGCCAGCACGGGGGGGGGGAGCCACGGGGGGGGGGAGCCACGGGGGAGCCAGCACGGGGGGGGGGGAGCCACGGGGGGGGGAGCCAGCACGGGGGGGGGGGAGCCACGGGGGGGGGAGCCAGCACGGGGGGGGGGGGAGCCAGCACGGGGAGGAGGGAGGGCGCCGGTTCGATCAGATCTCCGGGCGCGGCAGTCGAAGCAACGGGGCGCGATGGGGGGGGGTCACGTTCTGTTCCGCCGCGCGGCGCACCACGCCCGGCCGCCTTTGTCTCCCCAGTGGCGATGTTTACACACCGCACCAGGTACTCATTTGAGGCTGAGTCGACCTAGGGGAGACCCAGGACCCTTTCAGATAATAGCCACTGGTTTTGGCCGTGAGTGGGAATCGAACTCGGGATGCCGGATTCGTAGCGCAGCGTGCTACCGCTCACCACACAAACACACAAACACACACACAAACACACGGACACAACAACAAGCGCCATTCGCCACTAAGTGGCGGTGACGTCACCACGACGCTTGTGCCAGGCCATGTGCACCTTGAGGCTACCACGTGAAGTGTCAAACGCCCGCTGGCAGGAGGTCACGGGGCAGACCCAGCAGGTGCCACGGGTCGACTGACTGAGATGACCGAGACGACTGGCTGATGCACCACCTGTGCCCCCTACTGTGCCAACTTGCTGTGCTTTATCCACCCGGCGCTCCGCTTGTTGTTGTGAGCGTCGCTCCTCCGCCCTCCGTTGTTGTTGGAGGGCGACTGCCTCCAACTGCCCAGTAGCGTTCTTCACGAGCCCCCTCCACTGAGGCCGATCTTGACACCGCTGGTACCAGTCATCGGCAAGTCCACTCAGCTCCACGTCCTCCTGAACCACGTCACTCCATCTCTTCTCCAGCCCGTGACGCGTCCGTTTAGCCCCCTCGATCCGGCCGAACAAAAGCTGTTTAGGCATGCGGAGGCTGGGCATGCGGGCTACATGGCCCAGCCAATGCAGCCTTGCCTGCCGGAGGAGCTCACAGATGGGACTTTGCCCAGATTTTTCAAGGATTTGTGAGCTCCTCACACAATCCAGCCTGGTTAAACCCAGGATGGATCGTAAGCAGGCCAGCCTCAATGTTTCTAACCGGCAAAGATGCTCCATTAGGAGGGTCCACATTTCGTAAGCGTAGAGAAGGGAGGGAATGACTTTGGCCGAGAAGACCTGAAGCTTCGTGCGGAGCGACAGACCACGTAGCTTCCACACAGCGTTACGCAACCGATGAAAAGATATTGCCGCTCGACTGATTCGGAGTGAGACCTCTGCTGTTAAACTGGAGCCGGTCATAAGCACACTGCCCGGGTTTGGGAAACTCTCCACTCTCTCCACAACTGCCCCATCACCGATTGGGAGCTGTGGGGGTGGAGTGTCCGATGGTACAAAATACCCAGGCAGGTGCTTAGTTTTGGTGGGGCTGATGGTAAGGCCCCACCTCTTAGTGGCACACTCCAGGTTCAGCAGCTTCGTCTCCAACTCCTCCTCTGAATGAGCAGCTATTACCAAATCATCGGCATACATAACGTGGTTGACCAATAGGGAGCCATCCCTTGACCGCACCCGGGCATCGATCAGCCTCCCATTGTATCTGTACCAAATGAAAATTCCTCCGGTACAGCTACTGAAGGCTTCACGAACTACGTGGTCAAAATAGATGTTAAATAATGTGGGAGCCAGCGGACATCCCTGTCGTACCCCAAGATGTACAGGGAATGGCTCTGACTCCCAGCCACGTAGTTTTACCCGGACCCGCTCACCCTCATGAAGGTCTTTAATGATCGTGAGCAGAGGGTCAGGGACTCCGAAAGCACGAAGAACAGCCCAGAGCCCAGGCCTACTGATGGTATCATAGGCCTTGACCAGATCAATAAAGCAGAGATGTAGGTCTTGTTGGAATTCCCTACATCTCTGCTGTAGCAGACGGACAGAAAATATGGCATCTGTGCAGGACCGCCCTGGCCTGAAACCGCATTGGGGCTCCGCAAGCCTCTCCTCAGCGTGCCTAGCAAGGCGATGTTGAATAATCCTTGCCAGGACCTTTCTCGGCACACTGAGGAGTGAGATACCCCTGTAGTTGTTACAGACACACAGATACTCACTCACACACACGGACATTCATACAGACACACGCACACAGACACACACACTCATACACACACGGACATTCATACACGCACACATACACACACAATCACACACACACACGGACATTCATACAGACACACGCACACAGACACACACACTCATACACACACACGGACATTCATACACGCACACAGACACACACACAATCACACACACACACGGACATTCATACAGACACACACGCACAAACACACGCGCACACACACACACTCACACGCACACACACAGACACACACACTCTCACACACACGCACACACACACAGACACACACACACTCGTGCGCTAATGCGCGCGCACAGAGGCCAGGTCACGTGAGTCAATTATCGCCATAATTAATCAAGGCGGGGCTAATCCTGATAACAAGCCATCTCATTTGCATAATTGCCGCTAACTGCCCTGGCAGTCGCGCGCGCAAAGGTGCCCCAGGTAACCCACACGCAGCGCGCTAACCACCGCACCACCGCTCCCCCACTCACGCAGTGTGCTAACCACTGCACCACCGCTCCCCACTCACAAGCAGCACGCTAGCCACTGCACCACCGCTCCCCCACTCACGCAGTGTGCTAACCATTGCACCACCGCTCCCCACTCACACGCAGCATGCTAACCACTGCGCCACCGCTCCCCCACCCACAGCACGCTAACCACTGCACCACCGCTCCCCCACTCACGCAGTGTGCTAACCACTGCACCACCGCTCCCCACTCACAAGCAGCACGCTAACCACTGCGCCACCGCTCCCCACACACACACAGCGCGCTAACCACTGCACCACCGCTCCCCACACACACACAGCGCGCTAACCACTGCACCACCGCTCCCCACCCACACGCAGCGCGCTAACCACTGCGCCACCGCTCCCCACACACACACAGCGCGCTAACCACTGCACCACCGCTCCCCACACACACACAGCGCGCTAACCACTGCACCACCGCTCCCCACCCACACGCAGCGCGCTAACCACTGCGCCACCGCTCCCCACCACGTGTTATTAATAAGTCGGGTCACAGGTGGCGCGGCCCGTCACGTGCCTCAATTAGGACTTCCTGACAAGAGGCTTGAGAAATCCGCGGAAGCTCCGACTTAATCGAAATCCGCGGAAGCTCCGACTTCATCGAAATCCGCGGAAGCTCCGATTTCATTGCAATCTGCGGAAGCTCCGACTTAATCGAAATCCTTGGAAGCTCCGACTTAATCGAAATCCGCGGAAGCTCCAACTTAATCAAAATCCGCGGAAGCTCCGACTTCCTCGAAATCCGCGGAAGCCCCGAACGTTCACACGAGGACCCCCCCACCCCACCACTCCCTGCAGCGCCCATGGCAGGAGGCACACGAATGTGTGGGCGGTGGCCAGCAACCCGCGCCCGGCCGCCTTTGTCTTCCCCACACACTCCGCGGCGACAACAAGGCCGAGCCGACCTAGGGGAAGCCCGGAATCGTCTCGAATATTTCCCCCACCGCCACAGAGACAGCGGTGACCAGCAAAGGTGGACCGGCTTCGCCATTCACCGCCTCATCAGCAGGCCTCAGGCTTTGTCGCCCCAGTGATGGCGAGCTTGTCAGATGATTCTAGACCAGGACCGGCTTCCACATTCACTGTCTCATCAGCAGGGCTCAGGCTGTGTCGCCCCCGTGATGGGGAGCTGCCCGCTGTCTGCACGGGTCACGTGACCAGAGCGCCCCCTCGTGGCTGAGTTTACCTGCCGGGGGAGGGGGGCTGGACCGCGAGTGGTTGGCAGCGAGCACGTGACCTGCTGGTTGGGGGGGGGTGCGAGTCGTCCAATCCAGCCAATCGGAGGCACCCCCCCCCACCAACGGTCGCGCGTGCTCATTGGCCGAGCCGGTGCGTGACGTCACAGAGGCAGCACGAGGCCGGCTTCCCTCGTGGTCCTCAGGGACGCCACGTGGTCCTCAGGGACGCCACGAACTCCCCTCAGCGCGACGCAGCGGACGAACGGCGCCGTTGTTGGTTGTATCTCGCCGTGCCTCCCCTACGGGGACTTCGGTGAACATCTCTCCTCGTGGAGCCGCTCCTCCCCAGCGACACCGCGCTCCGACAGCGCCTCGTGCCGTCCGCCTTGTGGCGTCGACCTCCGGTCCAACACCGGCCGAGGCTGGGCCCGAGAGAAGGCTGCCGCTCCCGGCGTCGAAGGCGACGCGTGGCACATTACCGGAGCGTCGGGGCGTTCGACGCGAACTCGACCCCTGGCAAGTGGTTCTGACGCTGGCGTTGGGGCACCACGACTCGCGTCTTTATTGCCGGCAAGGGCGAGACCTGGAAATGCCCTCACGGCTCGTGGGGATGAATAACAACATGAAGATTCCGACTCGGTTGACATTTCTCCTCGAATGTTCAGCTCCACGTGCAGAGGGACCGGGCCCCGTGGCGTTCGCCCAGATAACATCTCTGTTTGACTGTGTGTGTGTGTGCTGTGAGTGTGTGTGCTGTGTGTGCTGTGTCTGTGTGTTGTGTGTGTGTGCTGTGTGTGTTGTGTGTGTGCTGTGTGTGCTGTGTGTGTGCTGTGAGTGTGTGGTGTGTGTGTGTGCTGTGTGTGCGCTGTGTGTGTGCTGTGTGTGCTGTGTGTGTGCTGTGTGTGTGTGCTGTGTGTGCTGTGTGTGTGCTGTGTGTGTGTGCTGTGTGCTGTGTCTGTGTGCTGTGTGTGCTGTGTGTGTGTGCTGTGTGTCTGCTGTGTGTGCTGTGTGCGTGTGCTGTGTGCGTGTGTTGTGTGCATGTGCTGTGTGTGTATGTGTGCATGCTGTGTGTGTGTGCTGTGTGTGGTGTGCTGTGTGCGTGTGCTGTGTGTGTACTGTGTGTGTGTACTGTGTCTGTGTGCTGTGTGTGTGCTGTGTGTGCTGTGTGTACTAGCTGTGTGTGTGCTGTGTGTGTGCTGTGTGTGCTGTGTGTGTGCTGTGTGTGTGCTGTGTGTGCTGTGTGTGTGTGTGTGCTGTGTGTGTGTGCTGTGTGTGTGTGTGCTGTGTGTGTGTGCTGTGTGTACTGGCTGTGTGTGCTGTGTGTGCTGTGTGTGTGTGTGTGCTGTGCTGTGTGTGCTGTGTGTGGTGCGCTGGCTATGATGGTGCCGGCTGCTTCTCCTTGTAAACCACCGCTCCCTTCTGCTCCAAATCCGCCACCTCCACAACCAGCCAGGGCCCCAGCTGCAACATCATCAACACCATCATCAGCATCAACATCATCAGCATCAACATCATCATCATCAACATCATCATCAACATCATCATCATCATCATCAACATCATCAACATCATCACCATCATCAACATCATCAACACCATCATCAGCATCAACATCATCATCAACATCATCATCAGCACTATGGGGACCTCATTTGCCAGTAAAAATATGATAATTGATTCTTTACCCTTCTATCTGGCAACAAAACTGACACCTTTTTGCAAGGAGTCATGTTTGCATAGACCGCAATACCTGCAGTCATAATACAAACAAAAGAACATAACTCTGATAATGTGCACTGTCCTTGAAGTTGATTGGTCCACACCCGAGACAGCTTTCCTTCGAGCCTAGTCTCATATGGGTTAGTCTCATATAGTCTAGTCTCATATAGCCTAGTCTCATATACCCATATGAGACTAGGCTCGAAGGAAAGCTGTCTCGGGTGTGGACCAATCAACTTCAAGGACAGTGCACATTATCAGAGTTATGTTCTTTTGTTTGTATTATGACTGCAGGTATTGCGGTCTATGCAAACATGACTCCTTGCAAAAAGGTGTAAGTTTTGTTGCCAGATAGAAGGGTAAAGAATCAATTATCATCATCATCAGCATCAACATCATCATCATCAACATCATCAACATCATCATCAGCATCAACATCATCATCATCAGCATCAACATCATCGTCACCATCATCATCACCATCAACATCACCAGCATCATCATCAACATCATCATCAGCATCAACATAATCATCATCAGCATCAACATCATCGTCACCATCATCATCACCATCAACATCATCAGAAGCAGGATCAGCAAAATCAGTAGAATAATTTGTTCCCGTGTGTGTGTGTATATATATGAGTGTGTGAGTGTGTATGTAAGTGTGTGTGTGTATGTGTGTGTGTGAGTGTGTGTATGAGTGTATGGCCTCAAGGTGCACATGGCCTGGCACAAGCGTCGTGGTAACGTCACCGCCACTAGTGGCGAATGGCGGTTGTTGTTGTTGTGTGTATATGAGTGTATTGTACATGAGTATGTGTGTGTTTGTGTGTGTACGTGAGTGTGGGAGTACGCGGATGTGTACGTGATTGTGTAAGTGATTGTGTATGTGATTGTGTATGTGATTGAGTACGTGATTGAGTACGTGATTGAGTGTATACCCGTGTGTATACATGACTGAGTGTGTACACGACTGTGAGAAAGTGTGTGCGAGTGTGTGTAGGTGTGTGTGTAGGTATGTGTGTGTGTAGGTATGTGTGTTTGAGAGCGTGTATGTGAGTGTGTGAGATTGTGTGTGAGTGTGTGTGTGAGTGTAGGTGTGAGTGTGTGTAGGTGTGTGTGTAGGTGTGAGTGTGTGAGAGCGAGTGAGTATGTGAGTGAGTGAATATAGTGAGTACGTGAGTGAGTATGTGAATGAGCGAGTACGCGAGTATGTGAGTGAGTATGTGAGTGAGTGAATGAGTGAGTACGTGAGTATGTGAGTGAGCGAGTACGTGAGTGAGTATGTGAGTGAGTATGTGAGTATGTGAATGAGCGAGTACGCGAGTATGTGAGTGAGTATGTGAGTGAGTGAATGAGTGAGTACGTGAGTATGTGAGTGAGCGAGTACGTGAGTGAGTATGTGAGTGAGTATGTGAGTATGTGAATGAGCGAGTACGCGAGTATGTGAGTGAGTATTGAGTGAGTGAATGAGTGAGTACGTGAGTATGTGAGTGAGCGAGTATGTGAGTGAGTATGTGAGTATGTGAGCGAGTATGTGAATGAGCGAGTGAGTGAACGAATGAGTATGTGAGCGAGTATGTGAGTGAGTGAATGAGTGAGTACGTGAGTATGTGAGTGAGCGAGTGAGTACACAAGTGAGTATGTGAGTATGTGAGTGAGTGTGAGTGTTAGTACGCAAATATGTGATGAGTGAATGAGTAAGCAAGTGAGTACGCTAGTGAGTGAGTGAGTATGTGAGTGAGCGAGTGAGTATATGAGCTAGTAACTGACAACAACATCACATCACAACATCACAACAACCATCACAACAACACCACAACAACCATCACAACAACAACCACCATCACAACATCACAACATCACAACAACCATCACAACAACCATCACAACAACATCACAACAACCATCACAACAACCATCACAATAACATCACAACAACCATCACAACAACCATCACAACAACATCACAACAACCATCACAACATCACAACAACCATCACAACACGACAACAAAACCACAACAACTATCACAACAACCATCACAATAACATCACAACAACCATCACAACAACACCACAACATCACAACACCACAACAACCATCACAACAACAACCATCACAACACCACAACCATCACAACAACAATCACAACAACCACAACAACACCACAACAACAACCATCACAACAACAACCATCACAACAACACCACAACATCACAACACCACAACAACCATCACAACAACCATCACAACAACAACCATCACAACACCACAACCATCACAACAACAATCACAACAACCACAACAACACCACAACAACAACCATCACAACAACCACAACAACACCACAACAACACCACAACAACCATCACAACAACACCACAACAACAACCACCACAACAACAACACCACAACAACCACCACAACAACAACCATCACAACAACACCACAACAACAACCACCACAACAACAACACCACAACAACCACCACAACAACACCACAACAACCACCACAACAACACCACAACAACCACCACAACAACACCACAACAACACCACAACAACCACCACAACAACAACACCACAACAACCACCACAACAACAACCATCACAACAACACCACAACAACACCACAACAACAACAACACCACAACAACAACCACCACAACAACAACACCACAACAACCACCACAACAACAACACCACAACAACCACCACAACAACAACCATCACAACAACACCACAACAACACCACAACAACAACAACACCACAACAACAACCACCACAACAACACCACAACAACCACCACAACAACAACACCACAACAACCACCACAACAACAACCATCACAACAACACCACAACAACACCACAACAACCACAACAACAACACCACAACAACAACCATCACCACAACAACACCACAACAACCACCACAACAACAACCATCACAACACCACAACAACACCACAACAACCACCACAACAACAACACCACAACAACCATCACAACAACACCACAACAACAACACCACAACAACCACCACAACAACAACCATCACAACAACAACACCACAACAACAACCATCACAACAACCAACAACTCCGTCTAGTCGACTCGTCGACCAAGGCGCCTAGGCCCGCCGGATCGATCCACGCGGAGAGAATCGACACCGCGCGACTCCTCGCCACCTTTACTAATGAGCGAGAGCGATTCTCGGAGTCGCGAACATATCGATTCCTCTTGACGTTCCCTAGCGAACCGTTGAGAGAAAGCGATTCTCGGAATCGCGAACATAACGATTCCTCTTGACGTTCCCTAGCGAACCGTTGAGAGAAAGCGATTCTCGGAGTCGCGAACATATCGATTCCTCCTGACGCTCAGTAGCGAACCAACGGACGAGAGCGATTCTCAGAATCGCGAACATATCGATTCCTCTTGACGTTCCCTAGCGAACCAATTGAAGTGAATCGATTTTATTTGTAATCATCGATTTAAAAAAAACGATTCCTTAAGTTGGTTGTTCATCGGCTTGAATCGATTTCGTAATCGATTTCGTGAAGGGTTAACACGATTCCCTTAATTATTGTTTATATTTTAAAACTATTTCATGACAACGGTTTTCAGTGTTGAATCGATTCACCGAAGCCATCATTCGATCGATATTTTATATCGATTTTATTGAAACCGTTTCCGTAAGTGAATCGATCCCTTTAGCGCGTCAACGAGAATCGACCGCGAGAATCCGTTACCCCCAACCGCGTTAAATTCAAGCGGCCTCCGAATATGTTAATGAGCTTCAGTGGCCACGCCTCCTTCGTCAGTGGCCACGCCCCCTCGCCAGTGACCACGCCCCCTCGTCAGTGGCCACGCCCCCTCGTCAGTGACCACGCCCCTCGTCGGTGGCCACGCCCCCTCGTCAGTGGCCACGCCCACTCGTCAGTGACCACGCCCCCTCGTCAGTGGCCACGCCCCCTCGCCAGTGGCCACGCCCCCTCGTCAGTGGCCACGTCCCTCGTCAGTGGCCACGCCCCCTCGTCAGTGGCCACGCCCCCTCGTCAGTGGCCACGCCCCCTCGTCGGTGGCCACGCCCCCTCGTCAATGGCCACGCCCACTCGTCAGTGACCACGCCCCCTCGTCAGTGGCCACGCCCCCTCGCCAGTGGCCACGCCCCCTCGTCAGTGGCCACGCCTCTCGTCAGTGGCCACGCCCCTCGTCAGTGGCCACGCCCCCTTGTCAGTGGCCACGCCCCCCCGTCAGTGGCCACGCCCCCTCGTCAGTGGCCACGCCCACTCTCAGCATCGCTCATTGAGACAAAGCTCCCCCGGGCTGCCCTGGGCAGTGAGTGGGGCAAGTGCACTTGGCGACTGGCCAGCGACCACGCCCGGCCGCCTTTGTCTCCCTAGAGACATCGCGCTGCGTACTCATTAAAGGCTGAGTCGATCTAGGGGAGGCCAGGGTTGCGTGGGTGCTGGCGGGGGGAAGTGCACTAACCGCTGCACCACCGCTCCCTTCCACTGTCCCCGCCCACCCACTCGTAGGCCCCTCCCCCTGCACCCTTCCCCCGCCCCGCCCCCCAGGCGGCTCAGTGCGCATGCGCGACCCCGCCTATTGGAATGCGTGCGAGCCTGGTTCCCTGTGTGCGTGAGACACGGATAGCACTTAGACACCTAGTAGACGCACACTTAGACACACACACAGACACACACACTTAGTAGATACACACTCAGACATACACACACTTAGACATACAGTTAGTAGACACACTTAGTAGACACACTTAGTAGACGCACACTTAGACATACACACACACTTAGACTTACACACACTTAGTAGACGCACACTTAGACATACACACTTAGACTTACACTTAGACACACACACTTAGTAGACGCACACTCAGACATACACTTAGTAGACGCACACTCAGACATACACTTAGTAGACGCACACTCAGACATACACACACTTAGACTTACAGTTAGTAGACACACACTCAGACATACACACACTCAGACATACACACACTTAGACTTACACACTTAGTAGACACACACTTAGACACACACACTTAGACTTACACACACTTAGACTTACACACTTAGTAGACACACACTTAGACTTACACACACTTAGACTTACACACACTTAGTAGACGCACACTTAGACATACACACACACTTAGACTTACAAACACTTAGTAGACGCACACTTAGACTTACACACTTAGACTTACACACACTTAGACACACACACTTAGTAGACGCACACTCAGACATACACTTAGTAGACGCACACTCAGACATACACACACTTAGACTTACAGTTAGTAGACGCACACTCAGACATACACTTAGTAGACACACACTTAGACACACACACTTAGACTTACCACACACTTAGACATACACACACTTAGTAGATACACTTAGACATACACACACTTAGTAGACGCACACACACACACTTAGACACTTAGGAGACACACTTAGACTTACACACACTTAGACACTTAGTAGACACACAGACACACTTAGACACACTTAGTAGACACACACAGGCACACACACAGGCACACACACAAGCACATACACTTAGTAGACACACACAGACACACACACACAGACACATACACTTAGTAGACACACACACAGACAGACACATACACTTAGTTGACATACACACACACACAGACACACACACAGACACACACAGACACACACACAGACAGACACATACACTTAGTTGACATTACACACACACAGACACACACACAGACACACAGACATACACACACACAGACACACACACAGACACACAGACATACACACACACACAGACACACAGCCACACACACACAGTCACACACACACAGACACACACACAGACACACACAGACACACACACACAGACACACAGACAGACAGCGAGAGAGAGAGAGGGAACGAGGAAGAGAGAGGAACGAGGCGGCCCTGCTCTGCAAGAGACGCGGGACGACTGGTGAAGTGGTGAGTGGGGAGTGGGGAGTCTGTAGGATTCTATAGGGTTCTGTAGGATTCTGTAGGGTTCTGTAGGGTGGGGAGTCTGTAGGGTTCTGTAGGGGAGGGGGGTCTGTAGGGTGGGGAGTCTGTAGGGTGGGGAGTCTGTAGGGTGGGGAGTCTGTAGGGTGGGGAGTCTGTAGGGTGGGGGGCTGTAGGGTGGGGAGTCTGTAGGGTGGGGGGTCTGTAGGGTGGGGGGTCTGTAGGAGTCTGTAGGGTGGTGAGTCTGTAGGGTGGGGAGTCTGTAGGAGTCTGTAGGGTGGTGAGTCTGTAGGGTGGGGGGTCTGTAGGGTGGGGGGTCTGTAGGGTGGGGAGTCTGTAGGGTGGTGAGTCTGTAGGGTGGGGAGTCTGTAGGGTGGTGAGTCTGTAGGGTGGGGGGGTCTGTAGGGTGGGGGGTCTGTAGGGTGGGGGGTCTGTAGGGTGGGGGTCTGTAGGGTGGGGAGTCTGTAGGGTGGGGAGTCTGTAGGTGGGGGTCTGTAGGGTGGGGAGTCTGTAGGGTGGGAGTCTGTAGGGTGGGGGGTCTGTAGGGTGGGGAGTCTGTAGGGTGGTGAGTCTGTAGGTGGGGGTCTGTAGGGTGGTGAGTCTGTAGGGTGGGGAGTCTGTAGGGTGGGGGGGTCTGTAGGGTGGGGAGTCTGTAGGTGGGGAGTCCTGTAGGGTGGGGGTCTGTAGGGTGGTGAGTCTGTAGGGTGGGGAGTCTGTAGGGTGGGGAGTCTGGTAGGGTGGTGAGTCTGTAGGGTGGGGAGTCTGTAGGGTGGTGAGTCTGTAGGGTGGTGAGTCTGTAGGGTGGGAGTCTAGGGTGGGGTGGGGAGTCTGTAGGGTGGGGGAGTCTGTAGGGTGGGGAGTCTGTAGGTGGGGAGTCTGTAGGGTGGGGAGTCTGTAGGGTGGGAGTCTGGTAGCAGGGTGGGAGTCTGTAGGGTGGGGAGTCTGTAGGGTGGGGAGTCTGTAGGGTGGAGTCTGTAGGGTGGGGGTCTGTAGGTGGGAGTCGTAGGGTGGGAGTCTGTAGGTGGGGGGTCTGTAGGGTGGGAGTCTGTAGGGTGGGAGTCTGTAGGGTGGGGGTCTGTAGGGTGGGGGTCTTAGGGTGGGTCTGTAGGGTCTGTAGGGTGGGGGGTCTGTAGGGTGGTGAGTCTGTAGGGTGGGAGTCTGTAGGGTGGGGGTCTGTAGGGTGGGGGGTCTGTGGGTGGGGAGTCTGTAGGGTGGGGGGTCTGTAGGGTGGGGAGTCTGTAGGGTGGTGAGTCTGTAGGGTGGGGAGTCTGTAGGGTGGGGGTCTGTAGGGTGGGGAGTCTGTAGGGTGGGGAGTCTGTAGGGTTGGGGGTCTGTAGGGTGGGGGTCTGTAGGTGGGGAGTCTGTAGGGTGGGGGGTCTGTAGGTGGGGGTCTGTAGGGTGGGAGTCGTAGGGTGGGGAGTCTGTAGGGTGGGGAGTCTGTAGGTGGGGAGTCTGTAGGGTGGGGAGTCTGTAGGGTGGGGGGTCTGTAGGGTGGGGAGTCTGTAGGGTGGGAGTCTTTAGGGTGGGGGGTCTGTAGGGTGGGGGGTCTGTAGGGTGGGGTCTGTAGGGTGGGGAGTCTGTAGGGTGGGGAGTCTGTAGGGTGGGGGGTCTGTAGGGTGGGAGTCTGTAGGGTGGGGGTCTTGTAGGGTGGGGAGTCTGTAGGGTGGTGGTCTGTAGGGTGGGGAGTCTGTAGGGTGGGGGTCTGTAGGGTGGGAGTCTGTAGGTGGGGGTCTGTAGGGTGGGGAGTCTGTAGGTGGGGAGTCTGTAGGGGTGGGGAGTCTGTAGGGTGGGGAGTCTGTAGGGTGGGGGGTCTGTAGGGTGGGGGGTCTGTAGGGTGGGGAGTCTGTAGGGTGGGGGAGTCTGTAGGGTGGGGGGGTCTGTAGGGTGGGGAGTCTGTAGGGTGGGGGTCTGTAGGGTGGGGGTCTGTAGGGTGGGGGAGTCTGTAGGGTGGGGAGTCTGTAGGGTGGGGGGGTCTGTAGGGTGGGGGTCTGTAGGGTGGGGGGTCTGTAGGGTGGGGGTCTGTAGGGTGGGGAGTCTGTAGGGTGGGGGGTCTGTAGGGTTGGGGGTCTGTAGGGTGGGGGGTCTGTAGGGTGGGGGGTCTGTAGGGTGGTTCTGTAGGGTGGGGGGTCTGTGGGTGGGGGGTCTGTAGGGGTGGGGGGTCTGTAGGGTGGGGGTCTGTAGGGGGGGGTCTGTAGGGTGGGGGGTCTGTAGGGTGGTGAGTCTGTAGGGTGGGGGTCTGTAGGGTGGGGTCTGTAGGGTGGGTCTGTAGGGTGGGGGTCTGTAGGTGGGGGTCTGTAGGTGGGGGGTCTGTAGGGTGGGTGAGTCTGTAGGGTGGGGGTCTGTAGGGTGGGGAGTTGCTGTAGGGTGGGGAGTCTGTAGGGTGGGGGTCTGTAGGGTGGGGAGTCTGTAGGTGGGGGTCTGTAGGGTGGGGGGTCTGTAGGGTGGGGGTCTGTAGGGTGGGGTCTGTAGGGTGGGGGTCTGTAGGGTGGGGGGTCTGTAGGGTGGGGTCTGTAGGGTGGGGGAGTCTGTAGGGTGGGGAGTCTGTAGGGGAGGGGGGTCTGTAGGGTGGGGGTCTGTAGGGTGGGCGAGTCTGTAGGGTGGGGAGTCTGTAGGGGAGGGGGGTCTGTAGGGTGGGGGTCTGTAGGGTGGGGAGTCTGTAGGGGTCTGTAGGGTCTGTAGGGGAGTCTGTAGGAGTCTGTAGGGGAGGGGAGTAGTGGGTGTGTGTCGACTGTGGATTGAAATCCGCTGTGCGCCCTGCAAACTTCAGATTTCGCTTCCTCAATCACCTCGGTTGGGCTGGGTGGGGGAGAGGCGGTGGGGCTGGGTGGGGGAGAGCCGTGGGCTGGGTGGGGGAGAGCCGTGGGGGCTGGGTGGGGTTGAGCCGTGGGCTGGGTGGGGTGAGCCGTGGCTGGGTGGGGAGAGCCGTGGGCTGGGTGGGGAGAGCCGTGGGCTGGGTGGGGTGAGCCGTGGGGCTGGGGTGGGGTGAGCCGTGGGCTGGGGGTGGGGAGAGCCGTGGGCTGGGTGGGGAGAGCCGTGGCTGGGTGGGAGAGGCCGTGGGCTGGGGTGGGAGAGCCGTGGGCTGGGTGGGGAGAGCCGTGGCTGGGTGGGGAGCCGTGGGTGGGTTGGGGTGAGCCGTGGGCTGGGTGGGGAGAGCCGTGGGCTGGGTGGGGAGAGCCGTGGGCTGGGTGGGGAGAGCCGTGGGCTGGGTGGGGAGAGCCGTGGGGCTGGGTGGGGAGAGCCGTGGGCTGGGTGGGGAGAGCCGTGGGCTGGGTGGGGAGAGACGGGCTGGGTGGGGAGAGCCGTGGGCTGGGTGGGGAGAGCGTGGGCTGGGTTGGGGAGAGCCGTGGGCTGGGTGGGGAGAGCCGTGGGCTGGGTGGGGGAGAGCCGTGGGCTGGGTGGGGAGAGCCGTGGGCTGGGTGGGGAGAGCCGTGGGCTGGGTTGGGTGAGAGACGCGGGCTGGGTGGGGAGAGCCGTGGGCTGGGTGGGGAGAGCGCGGGCTGGGTGGGGAGAGCCGTGGCTGGGTGGGGTGAGCCGTGGGCTGGGTGGGGAGAGCCGGGGCTGGGTGGGGAGAGGCGTGGGCTGGGTGGGGAGACGCCGGGCTGGGTGGGGGAGCCGTGGGCTGGGTGGGGAGAGCCGTGGCTGGGTGGGGGAGACGCGGGCTGGTGGGGGTGAGCGTGGCTGGGTGGGGTGAGCCGGGCTGGGTGGGGTGAGCCGTGGGCTGGGTGGGGAGAGACGCGGGCTGGGTGGGGAGCCGTGGGCTGGGTGGGAGAGACGCGGTGGGGGGAGAGGCGTGGGCTGGGTGGGGAGAGCCGTGGGCTGGGTGGGGAGAGCCGTGGGCTGGGTGGGGAGAGCCGTGGGCTGGGTGGGGAGAGACGCGGGCTGGGTGGGGAGAGGCGTGGGCTGGGTGGGGAGAGACGCGGGCTGGGTGGGGAGAGCCGTGGGCTGGGTGGGGAGAGCCGTGGGCTGGGTGGGGAGAGACGCGGGCTGGGTGGGAGAGCCGTGGGCTGGGTGGGGAGAGACGCGGGCTGGGTGGGGAGAGCCGTGGGCTGGGTGGGGAGAGCCGTGGGCTGGGTGGGGAGAGACGCGGGCTGGGTGGGGAGAGCCGTGGCTGGGTGGGGAGAGACGTGGTGATGATGGTGTCCCATGTGACGGTGCCCCCGTGTAACACACGCGTGTTACGTGTGTGGTTGATGTATGTTACATGTGTGGTAGATGTGTGTTACATGTGTGGTAGATGTATGTTACATGTGTGGTAGATGTGTGTTACATGTGTGGTAGATGTATGTTACATGTGTGGTAGATGTGTGGTAGATGTATGTGTTAGCTGCGTGTCACCACCTCTGTGTGAACCCGCGTGGGGAGCGGTGGCGCAGTGGTTGGCGCTGCGCCGCAAACCCCGGTGACCCCCGGTGACCCCCGGTGACCCCGCTGACCCCGGCGGTGGCAAGGGGCTCTAGGTGCACCTAGCCTGGCACAAGCGAACGGCTTCAGTTGTTGCTCCGGTTGTTGTGGTTGTTGTTGGTGGTGGTGGTGGTAGCGGTGGAGTTGGGTGCGGTGATCACACTGCACCGCCACCCGGGCCTCCCCTAGGTCGACTCGGCCTCAAACGAGTGCCCGGTGCGGTGTGCGGTAATCATCGGCACTGGGGAGACAAAGGCGGCCGGGCGGGCGGGGTGCCGGCCACCCCCAACCCCTTCCCAGGTGCTGCTGCACTTGCCCCGACAGCCTGCGAAGGCTACACGGGTGACCTTTGTCTTTGGTGTTCTCTGCCCTCTCTCTACCGCTTCCTCCACCTGCTCCTCCTCCTCCCGCGAGCCGTTCCCTGTTCCGTTCCTGTGCCGACGTTTCGATTTGAGCCAATCCCAGGAACCCAACGAGAACCCCCTTCTGAACACCACGGCAAGAATCGTCATCGTCGTGGTCGCGGTGACGGTGTGAGTATCACCACAATCGTCGTGGTGACGGTGTGAGTTTCACACGCTCACAATCGTCGTGGTGACGGTGACGGTGTATCACCACAATCGTCAGCAAGGCTGGCTGGCTGGCTGCTGGCAGGCCTCCTGTGCACCCCCAACTCTGCTGTTGTCGAAAGAAGTTGAACACGCGTGCACCTGCACGGGACTTCCCCGCGTGGCAAGCAACGGACCCGGTCAGGGGTTCCACTCGGTTGTCTCGGCCTTGGTGCGTGCACCTGGTGCCGTGTGCCGTGTGCCATGTGTACCTGGGTGCCGTGTGCCATGTGTACCTGGTGCCGTGTGCCGTGTGTACCTGGTGCCGTGTGCCATGTGTACCTGGTGCCGTGTGTACCTGGTGCCGTGTGCCGTGTGTACCTGGTGCCGTGTGCTGTGTGCCGTGTGCCAACACACCGGCGTTGGGGAGACAAAGGCGGTCGTGCATACGCTGTGCCGGCCACCACACACCCACCCGTGTGCCACGGTGCGGCCACCGCACACCCACCCGTGTGCCACGGTGCGGCCACCGCACACCCACCCGTGTGCCACGGTGCGGCTACCGCACACCCACCCGTGTGCCACGGTGCGGCTACCGCACACCCACCCGTGTGCCACGGTGCCGGCCACCGCACACCCACCCGTGTGCCACGGTGCCGGCTACCGCACACCCACTCGTGTGCCACGGTGCCGGCTACCGCACACCCACCCGTGTGCCACGGTGCGGCCACCGCACACCCACCCGTGTGCCACGGTGCGGCCACCGCACACCCACTCGTGTGCCACGGTGCGGCCACCGCACACCCACTCGGCAACCCCTCGTAGGCGCTGCTCCTCCTACCTACTGACAGCACTTGCCCCGGCAGTCTGCGTGGGCTACGCGGGGGACCTTTGCCCGTGTCGTGTGCGAGACCCGGAGCCGGAGTCTCCGTCTCACCGGAACGTGGATTCGGTGCCGACTCACCGCACGGTTTGGCTCGTACCGCGTGTACAGGAAGTGTGCACGCCATTGATTGGGCAGTGTGACAGTGTCTGTGTGTGTGTGTACTAGTGTGTGTGTGTACGTGTGTGTGTACTAGTGTGTGTGTGTACTAGTGTGTGTGTGTACCAGTGTGTGTGTACTAGCGTGTGTGTACTTGTGTGTGTGTGTACTAGTGTGTGTGTGTACTAGTGTGTGTATACTAGTGTGTGTGTGTGTACTAGTGTGTGTGTGTGTACTTGTGTGTGTGTGTCTACTAGTGTGTGTGTGTACTAGTGTGTGTGTGTACTAGTGTGTGTACTAGTGTGTGTGTGTACTAGTGTGTGTGTGTGTACTAGTGTGTGTGTGTGTACTTGTGTGTGTGTGTCTACTAGTGTCTGTGTGTGTGTGTACTAGTGTGTGTGTGTGTACGTGTGTGTGTGTACTAGTGTGTGTGTGTACTAGTGTGTGTGTGTGTGTACCAGTGTGTGTGTACTAGCGTGTGTGTACTTGTGTGTGTGTGTACTAGCGTGTGTGTACTAATGTGTGTGTACTAGCGTGTGTGTACTTGTGTGTGTGTGTGTACTTGTGTGTGTGTGTCTACTAGTGCGTGTGTGTGTGTGTGTACCAGTGTGTGTGTGTACTAGTGTGTGTGTACTTGTGTGTGTGTGTGTACTAGTGTGTGTGTACTAGTTGTGTGTGTGTGTGTACTAGTTGTGTGTGTGTGTACTAGTGTGTGTGTGTACTAGTGTGTGTGTGTGTGTACCAGTGTGTGTGTACTAGCGTGTGTGTACTAGTTGTGTGTGTGTGTACTAGTGTGTGTGTGTACTAGTGTGTGTGTACTAGTGGTGTGTGTGTACTAGTGTGTGTGTGTGTACTTGTGTGTGTGTGTCTACTAGTGTGTGTGTGTGTGTACTAGTGTGTGTGTGTGTACGTGTGTGTGTACTAGTGTGTGTGTGTGTACTTGTGTGTGTGGTGTCTACTAGTGTCTGTGTGTGTGTGTACTAGTGTGTGTGTGTACGTGTGTGTGTGTACTAGTGTGTGTGTGTACTAGTGTGTGTGTGTGTACTAGTTGTGTGTGTGTGTGTACCAGTGTGTGTAGCGGTTAGTACGCTGTGCATGAACCCGGCGACCCGGGTTTGATTTCCACTTATGGCCAACACCAGTGACGATTATCTGAACCGGTCATGGCCTCCCCTAGGTCAACTCAGCCTCAAATGAGTACCTGGTGCGGTGTGTAAACATCGCCACTGGGGAGACAAAGGCGGCCGGGCGTGGTGCTGGCCACCCACCCCCTCGTGTGCCGTTGCAGCCTTCATAGGTGCTCGCTAACAGCACTTGCCCTACAGTCTGTTAAGGCTACATGGGGGATCTTTGTCTTTGTGTGTGTACTATTGTGTGTGTGTGTACTGGGTATTTTGTACCATCGGACACTCCACCCCACAACTCCCAATTGGTGATGGGGAAGTTGTGGAGAGAGTGGAGAGTTTCCCAAACCTGGCAGTGTGCTCATGACCGGCTCCGGTTTGACAGCAGAGGTCTCACTCCGAATCAGTCGAGCGGCAATATCTTTTTTTCGGCTGCGTAACGCTGTGTGGGAAGCTACCTGGTCTGTCGCTCCGCACGAAGCTTCGGGTCTTCTCGGCCACAGTCATGCCCTCTCTTCTCTATGCTTGCGAAATGTTGACCCCCGCTAATGGAGAATCTTCGCCGGTTAGAAACATTTAGTTTGGCAAAGTCCCATCGGTGAGCTCCTCCGGCAGGCAAGGTTGCGTTGGCTGGGTCATGTAGCCCGCATGCCCAATCACTGCATGGCTAAACAGCTTTGTTCGGCCGGATCGAGGGGCTAAACGGCGCGCGGCACGGGCTAGAGAAGAGATGGAGTGATGTGGTACAGGAGGACGTGGAGCTGAGTGGACTTTGCCGATGACTGGTACCAGCGGTGTCAAGATCGGCCTCTGTGGAGGAGGCTCGTGAAGGACGCTACTGGGCAGTGGAGGCAGTCGCCCTCCAACAACAACGGAGGGCGGAGGAGCGACGCTCACAACAACGAGCGGAGCGCCGGGTGGCTAAAGCACAGCAAGTTGGTACAGTAGGTGGCACAGGTGGTGCATCAGCCAGTCATCTCGGTCAGACGACCCGTGGCACCTGGGTCTGCCCCGTGACCTGCCAGCGGGCGTTCGATACTTCACGTGTCTCAAGGTGCACATGGCCTGGCACAAGCGCTGTGGTGACGTTCACCGCCACTGAGTGGCGAATGGCGTTGATTGTTGTTGTGGTAGTGAGTACCTGGTGGGGAGCGGTGGTGTAGTGGTTAGCGCTACGCTGCTATCCGAGTTCGATTCCCGCTCGTGGCAACGCCAGTGACAATGATCTGAGTCGGTACTGGGCCTCCCTAGGTTGACTCAGCCTCAAACGAGTACCCGGTGCAATGTGCGGTAAACATCGGCATGGTGAGACAAAGGGCGCCGGGCGTGGTGGTTGTAACCGCCAGCCGCTCGTGTGCCGTGCCGGCCTTCATCAGAGCTCGCTGACTGCAATTGCCCTCACAGTCTGTTACAGGCTACACGGGGGATCTTTGCCTTTGTGTCTTTGTGTGCTGGGGTAAGAGTCCGTTAAGCCTGTCGGGGGACCTTTGCCTTTATATCTCCTTGGGTTTCCCCTTCACTGTACTTTCGACGCGCATTTCCTCAACTCGCTTAGCGACCAAATCGCCGAACAGCCGGTTTGCCGTCGCCAAGAGGGCTTCTGCTGTGCTCACCGAGTCGACGCATCCCATCAGCCTCCACGTTCTGGGCGCGCGGCGGCAGTCCGGCACTCGCCGATTGGCTCGCTCCCTCACCGCACGGCCGGTCACCTGCGTGTCTCTCGTCTACGGCTGCTACCGCCGCCGCGGTGGCTGCTCCCTTGAACCTCACTCGTGGACTCCTCCACCTGCATCGAGGACTCGGTCTCGTACCAGGCTCGGTGCACGATCTTTTCAATTTCCTGAGGATCCCCCGGCTGTGGTGGTTAGCCCCGCCCTGTGGCGGTTGGCCCGCCCTGTGGTGGTTAGCCCCGCCCTGCGGTGGTTAGCCCCGCCTGCGGTGGTTAGCCCCGCCCTGCGTGGTTAGCCCCGCCCTATGGCGGTTGGCCCCGCCCTGCGGTGGTTAGCCCCGCCCTGTGGCGGTTGGCCCCGCCTGCGGTGGTTAGCCCCGCCCTATGGCGGTTGGCCCCGCCCTGCGGTGGTTAGCCCCGCCCTATGGCGGTTGGCCCCGCCTGTGGTGGTTAGCCCCGCCCTGCGGTGGTTAGCCCCGCCTGTGGCGGTTGGCCCCGCCCTGCGGTGGTTAGCCCCGCCCTGCGGTGGTTAGCCCGC
>WFAB01002817.1:0-26352 GCA_018977245.1 Lethenteron camtschaticum | reverse complement strand
CCTTCCCCTCCCCCCCCCTCCCTCTCCCCCCCTTTCCCCCCCCTCTCCTCCCCCCTCTCTCCCTCTCCCCCCCCCCTCTCCCCCCTCTTTCCTCCCTCCCTCCTCCCCTCCCCCCCCTCCCCCCCCCCCTCTCCCCCCCTCTCTCCCCCCCCCCCAGCGCCCCGGTGCGTTTGCGATCTACCTTGAGCCGTGGCACGTGGACGTGTTTGACTTCCTGGACCTGAAGAAGAACACCGGCAAGGAGGAGCAGCGGGCACGGGACCTCTTCTACGCGCTGTGGGTGCCCGACCTGTTCATGAAGAGGGTGGAGAACAACCAGGTGTCCACCACACCTCCACCACTACCACTACCACCACTATCACTACCACCACTACCATCACTATCACTACCACTACCATCACTATCACTACATCACTACCACTATCATCACCGCCACCACTACCTCTTCTACGCGCTGTGGGTGCCCGACCTGTCATGAAGAGGTGGAGAACAACCAGGTGTCCACCACCACCTCCACCACTACCACCAGCACAACTACCACAACTACCACCACCAGCATCTACTCACTACCATCATACCACCACTACCACTACCTCTTCTACGCGCTGTGGGTGCCAGACCTGTTCATGAAGAGGTGGAGAACAACCAGGTGTCCACCACCACCACCACAACTACCCACTACCACCACTATCACTACCATCACTATCACTACCATCACTATCACTACAACTACCACCACTATCACTACCACCACTACCACCACCACCGCTACCACTACATCTTCTACGCGCTGTGGGTGCCTGACATCTTCATGAGGAGGGTGGAGAGCACCAGGTGACCACCACCACAACTACCACCACTATCACTACCACCACTATCACCACCACCACCACAACTACCACCACCATCGCCACCACTACCACCACCACTACCACCACCACTATCCCTACTACCACCACCGCGACCACCACCACTACCACCACCACTACCACCACCACTCCCTTACTACCACCACCGCGACCACCACCACTACCACCCTACCACTACTACTACCACTACCACCACCACTACCACCACACTACCACCACCACTACCACCACCACTACTCCTACTACCACCACCGCTACCACCACCACTACACCACCACACCACACCACTACTCCTACTACCACCACCGCTACACCACCGCTATCACCATCGCCACCACCACCACCACCTACTCACCACCATCACCACTACTACCACCATCACCACTACCACCACTACCACCACTACCACCACCACTACCACACCACTACTCCTACTACCACCACCGCTACCACCACCGCTATCACCATCGCCACCACCACCACCACCTACTCGCACCACCATCACCACCTACTACCACCATCACCACTACCACCACTCCACCATCTCCACCTTTGTGTTTGTTGATGTTGTGCTTGTTGTTGTGTTGTTGTTGTGTGTTGATGTTGTTGTGTTTGTTGATGTGTTTGTTGTTGGTGTTTGTTGGTGTTTGTTGATGTGTTTGTTGGTTTGTTTGTTGTGTGTGGTTGTTGTTTGTTGTTGTGTGTGTTTGTGTGTGTTGATTGTTTGTTGTTGTGTTTGTTTGTTGTTTGTTGATGTGTTTGTTTGTTGATGTGTTTGTTTGTTGTTGGTTTGTTGATGTGTTTGTTTGTTTATGTGTTTGTTTGTTGAAGCGTTTGTTGTTGTGTTTGTTGTTTGTTGTTGTGTTTGTTGAGTGTTTTTGACGTGTTTGTTGTTGTGTCTGTTGTTGTGTTTGTTGTGTTGTTTGTTGTGTCCAGGACTGGTCCCTGATGTGTCCCCACGAATGCCCGGGGCTGAACGACACGTGGGGAGAGGAATTTGAAAAGCTTTACGAGAAGTGAGGATATCACAGACACACACACAGACACACACAGACACACGCACACACACACTCACAGACACACACACACACACACACATCACGCCACACACAGATGCACGCACACACACAGACACACGCACACACACAGACACACGCACACACAGACACACGCACACACACAGACACACGCGCACAGACACACGCACAGACACACACAGACACACGCACACACACAGACACACACACAGACACACACAGACACACACACACACATGCACGCACACACACAGACACACGCAGACACACACACACACTTACACACACACACACAGACACACACAGACACACACACACTACACACACACAGTGACACACACACAGACACACACTACACACACACACAGACACACACAGACACACACACACAGACACACACACACTCACAGTGACACACACACAGTGACACAGACACAGACACGTACACACACACAGTGACACACACACACAGTGACACACACACACACAGACACACACACACTCACAGTGACACACACAGTGACACACACACAGACACAGACACGTACACACACACAGTGACACACACACACAGTGACACACACACACAGACACACACACACTCACAGTGACACACACACAGTGAACACACACAGTGACACACACACACACACATGCACGCACACACAGACACACACAGACACACACACAGACACACACAGACACACACACAGACACACACAGACACACACAGACACACACACACAGTGACACACACAGTGACACACACAGACACACACAGACACGCACACAATCACACACAGACACACACAGACACACACACACACGCACACACACAGACACACACAGACACACACACGCACACAATCACACACACACACGTACACACACAGAGATACAGACACACACAGAGACACACAGTGACACACACACACAGTGACACACACAGTGAGACACACACACACACAGACACACACACACAGTGACACACACACACACAGACACACACACATACACACAGTGACACACACACACAGTGACACACACACAGACACACACACAGTGACACACACACACAGTGACACAGACAGAGACACACAGACACACACACATACACACAGACACACACACATACACACAGTGACACACACACACAGTGAGACACACAGACACACACACACACACAGTGAGACACACACACAGTGACACACACACACAGTGACACACACACAGACACACACACACAGTGACACACACACAGTGACACACAGTGAGACAGTCACACACACACAGTGACACAGTGAGACACACAGACACACACATACACACAGACACACACACATACACACAGTGACACACACACACAGTGAGACACACAGACACACACACATACACACAGTGAGACACACACACACACAGTGGCACACACACAGTGAGACACACACACACATACACACAGTGAGACACACACACACAGTGACACACACACAGTGAGACACACAGACACACACACATACACACAGTGAGACACACACACACAGTGACACACACACAGTGAGACACACAGACACACACACATACACACAGACACACACACACAGTGACACACACACAGTGAGACACACAGACACACAGTGACACACACACAGACACTATCTCCTCCCTCTCTCTCCGCGCTGCCTTTGATGTTGAGTGCTGATGCTGGACAGCATTTAAATGACTCCCCTGGCTGGTCATTATCAGCAGCAGCAGCAGTAGCAGCAGCAGTAGCAGCAGCAGTATTAGCAGCAGTAGTAGCAGTGGTAGTAGTAGCAGTAGCAGCAGCAGTATTAGCAGCAGTAGTAGCAGCAGCAGTAGTAGGTANCAGTAGCAGCANTAGCAGTAGCAGTAGTAGTAGAATCANTAGTANCAGGGTAGTAGTAGTAGCAGTAGTAGCAATAGCAGCAGTAGTAGCAGTAGCAGCAGTAGTAGTAGTAGTAGCAGCAGTAGCANCAGTAGTAGTAGCAGTAGTAGTAGCAGCAGCAGCAGTAGTAGCAGTAGTGTAGCAGCAGTAGCATTAGTAGCAGCAGCAGCAGTAGCAGCAGCAGCAGTAGTAGCAGCAGTAGTAGCAGTAGCAGCAGCGTGACTCACAGTGCTAGTTACTTAGACTCACTCAGACTCACTCACTCACTCAGACTCACTGACTCACAGACTCACTCACTCACAGACTCACTCACTCACTCACTCACTCATAGNCTCACTCACTCACTCATTCATAGACTCACTCACTCACAGACTCACTCACTCACTCATAGNCGTCACTCACACACACACTCACACACACACTCACTCACTCACACACTCACTCACACACTCACACACTCACTCACTCACAGACTCACTCACTCACAGACTCACTCACACACTCACTCACAGACTCACTCACTCACTCACAGACTCAATCACTCACTCACACACTCACAGACCCACTCACTCACACATTCACTCACAGACCCACTTACTCACAGACTCACTCACTCACTTACTCACTCACCGCCCACCCCACCCCCTCAGCTACGAGCGAGCTGGCAAGGCGCGCCGCGTGGTCAAGGCCCAGCAGCTGTGTGAGTGAGTCTGTGTCTCACAGACTCACTCACCCACTCACAGACTCACTCACTCCTCACTCACTCACTTACTCACTCACCGCCCACCCCACCCCCTCAGCTACGAGCGAGCTGGCAAGGCGCGCCGCGTGGTCAAGGCCCAGCAGCTGTGTGAGTGAGTGAGTCTGTGAGTGAGTGAGTCTGTGAGTGAGTGAGTCTGTGAGTGAGTGTGTGAGTGAGTCAGTGTCTCACAGACTCACTCACATCCTCACTCACAGACCCACTCACTCACAGACTCACTCACAGACTCACTCACACTCACTCACAGACACAGACTCACTCACTCACTCACAGACTCACTAACAGACTCACTCACTCACACACAGACTCACTCACAGACCCACACACTCACTCAGACTCACTCACTCACAGACTCACTCACTCACAGACCCACAGACTCACTCACAGACTCACAGACTCACTCACTCACAGACCCACAGACTCACTCACAGACCCACACACTCACTCACAGACTCACTCACTCACAGACTCACTCACACACTCACTCACAGACGCTTCACAGACTCACTCACAGACTCACTCACTCACAGACTCACCCACCCCACCTCTCCCACCCCGTCAGCTACGAGCGAGCGGGCAAGGCGCGCCGCGTGGTCAAGGCCCAACAGCTGTGTGAGTGAATGAGTGAGTCTGTGAGTGAGTGTGAGTGAGTGAGTCTGTGAGTGAGTGAGTCTGTGAGTGAGTGAGTCTGTGAGTGAGTGAGTGTCTCACAGACTCACACGCTCACTCACTCACTCACATCCTCACCGCCCACCCCACCCCGTCAGCTACGAGCGAGCGGGCAAGGCGCGCCGCGTGGTCAAGGCTCAGCAGCTGTGTGAGTGAGTCTGTGTCTCACAGACTCACTCACCCACTCACAGACTCACTCACTCACAGACTCACTCACTCACNCACTCACAGACTCACCCAGTCACTCACAGACTCACTCACTCACTCACAGACTCACTCACTCACAGACTCACTCACCGCCCCTCCCACCCCGTCAGCTACGAGCGAGCTGGCAAGGCGCGCCGCGTGGTCAAGGCCCAGCAGCTGTGTGAGTGAGTGAGTCTGTGAGTGAGAGTGAGTGAGTGTGTGAGTGAGTGAGTGAGTGAGTGTGTGAGTGAGTGTGTGAGTGAGTGAGTGTGTGAGTGAGTGAGTCTGTCAGTGAGTGAGTCTGTCAGTGAGTGAGTCTGTCAGTGAGTGAGTCTGTCAGTGAGTGAGTCTGTCAGTGAGTGAGTGTCTCACAGACTCACTCACACACACACTCACCCACTCACAGACTCACTCACTCACAGACTCACTCACTCACATCCTCACCGCCCACCCCACCCCGTCAGCTACGAGCGAGCGGGCAAGGCGCGCCGCGTGGTCAAGGCTCAGCAACTGTGTGAGTGAATGAGTGAGTCTGTGAGTGAGTCTGTGAGTGAGTGAGTGTGAGTGAGTGGGTGAGTCTGTGAGTGAGTGAGTCTGTGACTGTGTGAGTGAGTGAGTCTGTTACTGTGTCTGTGAGTGAGTCTGTGAGTGAGTGAGTCTGTGTATCTCACAGACTCACCCACCCCACCTCTCCCACCCCGTCAGCTACGAGCGAGCGGGCAAGGCGCGCCGCGTGGTCAAGGCCCAGCAGTTGTGGTACGCGGTGATGGAGTCGCAGACCGAGACGGGGACCCCCTACATGCTCTACAAGGACGCCTGCAACCGCAAGAGCAACCAGCGCAACCTGGGCACAATCCGTTGCAGCAACCTGTGCACCGAGGTGGTGCAATTCACCAGCGCTGATGAGGTGTGTGGTGGTGGTGGTGGGGTGGTGGTGTGGTGGTGTGGTGGTGGTGGGGTGGGGTGGAGTTGGTGGTTGTGGGGTGGTGGTGATGGTGGGGGGGTGGTGGTGGGGGTGGTGGTGGCGCTCAACATGTGCGTGTGTGTGTGTGTCTGCATGTGTGTGTGTGTGCGCGCGTGTGTCTGTGTGTGCGTGTGTGTGTGTCTCTGTGTGTGTGTCTGTGTGTGTAGGTGGCGGTGTGTAACTTGGCGTCGCTGGCGCTCAACATGTACGTGTGTGTGTCTGTGTGTCTGCGTGTGTGTGTGTGCGTGTTGGTCTGTGTGTGTACGTGCGTGTGTGTGTGCGTGTGCGTGCGTGTGTAGGTGGCCGTGTGTAACTTGGCGTCGCTGGCGCTCAACATGTACGTGACTCGGAGAGAACCTTCGACTTCCGCAAGCTCGCAGAGGTCACGGCGGTCATCGTCCGCAACCTCAACAAGATCATCGACCTCAACTTCTACCCGTGCCGAGGTGGGGACACTCGCTCGGTCACTCACTCACTCACTCACCGCTCACTCACTCACTCACCCGCTCACTCACTCGCTCGCCCGCTCGCTCGCTCGTTCGCTCGCTCGCTCGCTCACTCACTCACTCACAAGCTCGCAGAGGTCACAGCGGTCATCGTCCGCAACCTCAACAAGATCATCGACCTCAACTTCTACCCCGTGCCAGAGGTGGGGACGCTCACTCACACGCTCACTTCGCTCACCCACTCACTCACTCACTCGCTCGCTCGCTCACTAGGACCACTCGCTCACCACTCGCTNACTCACTCACTCACTAGACTCGCTCACTCACTCTCTCTCCTCCACTCGNTCACTCACTCACTCACNCACTCACTNGCCAGTCACTAGCTCACCGCTNACNNACTCACTCCTCACCAGCTCCCTCACTCACTCCACTCACTCACAGCTCGCAGAGTCACGCGGTCATCGTCCCACTCAACAAGATCATCGACCTCAACTTCACCCCGTGCCCGAGGTGGGACACCACTCACTGCTCGCTCACTCGCTCACCCACTCACTCGCTCATTCACTCCAGTCGCTCGCTCGTCACCGCACCCACTCACTCGCTCACTCGCTCGCTCGCTCACCCACTCACACGTCACTCGCTCGCTCGCTCACTCACTCACCAGTCGCTCACTCACTCGCTCACCACTCACACGCTCACTCGCTCGCTCACTCACTCACCACTCGCTCACTCACTCGCCACTCTNTCTCTCACTCACTCGCTCACTCATCACTCGCTCTCTCGCTCACTCACTCGCTCGCTCACTCGCTCACTCGCCCACTCGCTCACTCGCTCACCACTCGCTCACTCACTCACTCGCTCACTCACTCACTCACTCGCTCGCTCGCTCACTCACTCACACACTCACTCACCACTCACTCACTCGCCACTCACTCACCCACTCACCACTCACTCACTCACACACTCACTCGCCGCTCGCCCACTCGCTCACTCGCTCACTCGCTCACTCACAAGCTCGCAGAGGTCACGGCGGTCATCGTCCGCAACCTCAACAAGATCGTCGACCTCAACTTCTACCCGTGCCCGAGGTGGGACGCTCACTCACTCGGTCACTCGCTCGCTCACTCGCTCGCTCGCTCACTCACTCACCCGCTCGCTCACTCACTCACTCACCACCCACTCACTCGCTCGCTCACCCACTCACTCACCCACTCACTCACTCACACACACCCACTCACACCCACACACACCCACTCACACCCACCCACACAAACTACCCACTCACACCCACACACACCCACTCACACCCAAACCCACCCACTCACACCCACACACACCCAACACACACACCACACACACCCACACAACCCACACACACCACTCACACACCCACACAACCCACCCACTCACACCCACACACACCAACACACTCACCCACAAACCCACACACCCACTCACACACACACACCCACACAAACCCACACACACCCACCCACTCACACCCACACACACACACCACCCACTCACACCCACACACACCCACCCACTCACACCCACACACACCCAACCACCCACCACAAACCCACACACCCACACAAACCCACACACCCACTCACACACACCACACAACCCACCCACACTCACCCATACACACCTACACACACCCACCCACTCACACCCACACACANCCAACACACCCACCACAAACCCACACACCCACTCACACACACACACCCACAGAAACCACTCACACACAGAAACCTACACAAACCCACACACACCCACCCATACACACCCACTCACTCACCCACACACACCCACGCAAACCCACACAAACCTACCACACTCACCCATACACAACAACAACGCATTCGCCACTAAGTGGCGGTGACGTCACCACGACGCTTGTGCCAGGCCAAGTGCACCTTGAGGCTACCACGTGAAGTGTCGAACGCCCGCTGGCAGGAGGTCACGGGGCAGACCCAGCAGGTGCCACGGGTCGACTGACCAAGATGACCGAGATGACTGGCTGATGCACCACCTGTGCCCCTACTGTACCAACCACACACCCACAAACCCACCCACCACGTCCCACGTGTAACCCCCCTCAAACGCTCACCCTACCGACCGTCACAGGCGGAACTCTCCAACAAGAAGCACCGTCCGATCGGCATCGGCGTCCAGGGCTTGGCGGACGCGTTCATCCTGCTGCGTCTTCCCTTCGAGAGCGACGCCGCTCAGCTGCTCAACCGGCAGATCTTCGAGACGATCTACCACGCGGCGCTGGGCGCTAGCTGCGAGCTGGCGCGCGTCTGGGACCCTACGACACCTACGCAGGCTCGCCAGTCAGCCAGGGGTGAGTGGGGGGNTGGGTGGGTGAGTGGGTGGGTGAGTGGTTGGTTGGGTGGGTGGGTGAGTGAGTGGTGAGTGAGTGAGTGGTTGGTTGGGTGGGTGGGTGGGTGGTTGGGTGGTTGGGTGGGTATGAGTGGTTGGGTGAGTGGTTGGGTGGGTGGGTGAGTGGGTGAGTGAGTGGTTGGGTGAGTGAGTGGGTTGGTGGNTGGATGAGTGGGTGAGTGGTTGGGTGGGTGGGTGGGTGAGTGGGTGGTTGGGTTGATGGGTGGTTGAGTGGGTGGTTGGTTGAGTGAGTGAGTGGGTGGGTGGGTGGTTGGGTGGGTGGGTGATGGGTGGTTGAGTGGGTGGTTGAGTGGGTGGTTGGTGTGAGTGGGTGGGTGGTTGGTTGAGTGAGTGGGTGGGTGGTTGGGTGGGTGAGTGGGTGGGTGGATGGTTGGGTGGGTGGTTGGGTGGGTGGTCGAGACGATCTACCAGCGGCTGGGCGCGAGCTGCGAGCTGGGCGGTTGGTGACACTACGCAGGTCCCNGTCAGCCAGGGGGTGAGTGAGTGGGTGGGTGGGTGGGGGGAGGGTGGGTGGGTGAGTGGTCGAGACGGTCGGGGGGAGGGTGGGGGTTGGTGGGGGGGTGGATGGGTGGGTGGTTGGTTGGTGGGTGGGTGGTTGGGTGAGTGGGTAGTTGGGTGAGTGGGTGGGTTGGTGGGTGGGTGGGTGGATGGATGGGTCGATGGGTGGGTGGGTGATTTGGTTGGTGAGTGGTTGGTTGGTGGGTGAGTGGGTGGGGGAGTGGGTGGGTGGATGGTGGGTGGTTGGTGGTGGGTGTTTGGTTGGTGGTAGGACGACTCGCTTCCAACAGCACTTGCCCTACAGCCTGCTAGAGGCTACACGGGTGACCTTTGTCTGTGTCTCTGAGCGGTGTTGGTGCTGCGTGCACAGCACTTGCCCCTGCGGCCTGCTAAAGGCTACGCGGGGACTTTGTCTGTGTCTGCGTGTTTGCAGATTCTGCAGTACGACATGTGGAACGTGACCCTACCGACCTGTGTGACTGGGCCTCCCTCAAGAAGAAGATCGCACTGTGGGTCTCACCGCCCCCTCACCCCCCTCACCCACGCTCACTGTCACACGGTCATCGTGTCACGGTCGCTGTGTGTCTCTGTGAGTCTCTGTGAGTTTCTGTGTGTCTCTGAGTCGCTGTGTGTCTCTGTGGGTCTATGTGGGGTCTATGTGGGTCTATGTGGGTCTATGTGGGGGTCTCTGTGGGTCTCTGTGAGTCTCTGTGGGTCTGTGGGTCTGTGGGTCTGTGTGTGGTCTCTGTGGAGTCTCTGTGTGTGTCTCTGTGGNTCTCTGTGGGTCTCTGTGGGTCTCTGTCTCTGTGTCTCTGTGTCTCTGTGGGTCTCTGAGTCTCTGTGGGTCTCTGTGTCTCTGGTCTCTGTGGGTCTCTGTGGGTCTCTGTGGGTCTCTGAGGGTCTCTGTGGGTCTCTGAGTCTCTGTGGGTCCTCTGTCTGTCTCTGTGGGTCTCTGTGTGGGTCTCTGTGTGTGTCTATGTGGGTCTCTGTGGTCTCTATGAGTCTCTGTGAGTCTCTGTGAGTCTCTGTGGGTCTCTGTGGAACTCTGTGGGTCTCTGTGAGTCTCTGTGTGTCTCTGTGTGTGACTGGGCCTCCCTCAAGAAGAAGATCGCACTGTGGGTCTCACCCCCCCCCCTCATCCCCCCTCACCCCCCTCACCCACGCTCACTGTCACATGATCATTGTCACACGGTCATTGTGTCACGGTCATTGTGTGTCTATGTGGGTCTATGTGGGGTCTATGTGGTCTATGTGGGTCTCTGTGGGTCTCTGTGGGTCTTTGTGAGTCTGTGTGTCTCTGAGTCGCTGTGGGTCTATGTGGGTCTCTGTGATTCTCTGTGGGTCTCTGTGGTCTTTGTGGGTCTCTGTGGTCTGTGAGTCTCTGTGGGTTGTGTGTCTCTGTGGGTCTCTGTGGTCTCTGAGTCTCTGGGTCTCTGTGAGTCTCTGGTCTCTGTGGGTCTCTGTGGGTCTCTGTGGGTCTCTGTGGGTCTCTGAGGGTCTCTGTGGGTCTCTGAGTCTCTGTGGGTCTCTGTCTGTCTCTGTGGGTCTCTGTGGGTCTCTGAGTCGCTGTGTGTCTATGTGGGTCTCTGTGGGTCTCTATGAGTCTCTGTGAGTCTCTGTGGGTCTCTGTGAGTCTCTGTGGGTCTCTGTGGAACTCTGTGGGTCTCTGAGTCTCTGTGGGTCTCTGTGAGTCTCTGTGTGTCTCTGTGTGTGACTGGGCCTCCTCAAGAAGAAGATCGCACAGTGGGTGTCACCCCCCCCCTCACCCCCCCCTCCCCCCCCTCACCACGCTCACCGTCACATGATCATTGTCACACGGTCATTGTGGGTCTCTGTGGGTCTCTGTGGGTCTTTGTGGGTCTCTGTGAGTCTATGTGGTCTGTGGGTCTCTGTGGGTCTGTGGGTCTCTGTGATTCTCTGTGGGTCTCTGTGGGTCTCTGTGGGTCTGTGGGTCTCTGTGAGTCTCTGTGGGTCTATGTGGGTCTCTCTGAGTCTCTGTGGGTCTCTGTGGGTCTCTGTGAGTCTCTGTGGGTCTCTGTGGGTCTTTGTGAGTCTATGTTGGTCTCTGTGGGTCTCTATGGGTCTCTGTGGTCTTTATGAGTCTCTGTGAGTCTCTGTGGGTCTCTTTGGGTCTTTGTGGGTCTCTGTGGGTCTATGTGAGTCTCTGTGGGTCTCTGTGGTGTGTCTCTGTGAGTCTGAGTCTCTGTGGGTCTCTGAGTCTCTGTGGGTCTCTGTGGGTCTCTGAGTCTCTGTGGGTGTCTCTGTGTGTCTTTGTGGATCTCTGTGGGTCTCTAGGTCTCTGTGAGTCTCTGTGGGTCTCTGTAGGTCTCTGTGAGTCTCTGTGGGTCTCTGTGGGTCTCTCTGAGTCTCTCTGAGTCTCTGTGGGTCTCTGAGTCTATGTTGGTCTCTGTGGGTCTCTGTGGGTCTCTGTGAGTGGTGAGTCTGTGGGTCTCTGTGTCTCTATGAGTCTCTGTGGGTCTCTATGAGTCTCTGTGAGTCTCTGTGATTCTCTGTGGGTCTCTGTGAGTCTCTGTGGGTCTATGTGGGTCTCTGAGTCTCTGTGGGTCTCTCTGAGTCTCTGTGGATCTCTGAGTGTCTGTGGGTCTCTCTGAGTCTCTGTGGGTCTCTGAGTTTATGTGTCTTTGTGGGTCTCTGTGGGTCTCTGTGGGTTTATGAGTCTCTGTGGGTCTCTGTGGGTTTATGAGTCTCTGTGGGTCTATGTGGGTCTCTGTGGGTCTTTATGAGTCTCTGTGGGTCTCTGAGTCTCTGTGGGTCTCTGTGGGTTTCTATGAGTCTATGTGGGTATCTGAGTCTCTGTGGGTCTCTGTGAGTCTCTGTGGGTCTCTGTGAGTCTCTGTGAGTCTCTGTGGGTCTTTGTGAGTCTCTGTGGGTCTGTGGGTCTTTATGAGTCTCTGGGTCTATGTGAGTCTCTGTGAGTCTCTGTGGGTCTCTGTGGTCTCTGTGGGTCTATGTTGGTCTTTGTGAGTCTCTGTGGGTCTTTGTGAGAAATGACCAGTCTATAATTTTAATGGTAGGTTTATTTGAACAGTGAGAGACAGAATAACAACAAAACAATCCAGAAAACGCATGGCAAAAATGTTATAAATTGATTTGCATTTTAATGAGGGAAATAAGTATTTGACCCCCTCTCAATCAGGAAGATTTCTGGCTCCCAGGTGTCTTTTATACAGGTAACGAGCTGACATTAGGAGCACACTCTTAAAGGGAGTGCTCCTAATCTCAGCTTGTTACTTCCCTCATTAAAATGCAAATCAATGTGTAACATTTTTGCCACGCGGTTTTCTGGATTTTTTTGTTGTTATTCTGTCTATCACTGTTCAAATACAAATACCATTAAAATTATAGACTGATCATTTCTTTGTCAGTGGGCAAAGGTACAACATCAGCAGGGATCAAATACTTTTTTCCCTCACTGTAGACACAGACACACACACACACACAGACACACACACAGACACACACAAAGATACACACGCACACACACACGGACACACACACAAAGATACACACACACAAAGACACACACAAATTTTTCACCACACACACACACAAACACACGCACAGATACACACAATACACACACAAATCTTTCACCACACACACAGACACACACACACACACACACACAGATACACACACACACAGATCACCAAAATACACACAGACACACAGACTCACAGACACACACAACACACAGACACACATAAATCTTTCACCACGCACAGTGATATTACGCGTGGACATACGCACGCACGCACACACAGATACACACACAGACACAGACACACACAGATACACACAGCCACACACACAGACACACACACACACAAAGATACACAGACTCACACACACACAGATACACACAAAGATACACACCCACACAGACTCAGACACACACACAGACACACACACACCAACAGACACACAGACACAGATACACACAGACACACACAGACACACACACACACAAAGATACACACAGACTCACACACACACAGATACACACAAAGATACACACACACACAGACTCANACACACACACAGACACACACACACCAAGACACACAGACACAGATACACACAGACACACACAGACACACACATCTTTCACCACACACAGACACACACACACACACAGATACACAGATACACACACAAATCTTTCACCACACACACACACACAGACAGACACAGATACACACACAAATACACACACAAATCTTCACACACACACCGCACACACAGATACACACAGACAGACACAGCTACACACACAGATACACACACAAATCTTTCACCACACACACACGCACACACACACACATCTTTCACCACACACGCACGCACACACAGATACAGACAGACACAGATACACACACAGATACACGCACAGATACACACACATCTTTCACCACACACGAGTGATGTGTTATTTATGTGTGTGTGTGTGCGAGCATTATCGCAGGCACGCACGCACGACACCTAAATAATACTAAACACAGACGCGGATTTACGCGTTTGTTACCAAACGGCACCGCAGATCGCGTAGCGGTAAATAACGCGCACACACAGAGAGAGAGAGCGCGTACGTGTGCGTCTGTGTGTCTGTGTGTGTCTTTGTGTGCGTATGTGTGTGTCTGTGTGTACCTGCGTGTGTCTGTGTGTGTGTCTGTATGTGTGTGTGCCTGTGTGTGTGTGTATGTGCGTGTGTGTGTACCTGTGTGTGCGTGTGTCTGTCTGTGTGTGTGTATGTCTGTGTGCATGTGTGTGCGTATGTGTGTGTCTGTGTGTGTCTGTGTGTGTCTGTGTGTGTGTCTGTGTGTGTCTTTGTGTGCGTATGTGTGTGTCTGTGTGTACCTGCGTGTGTCTGTGTGTGTGTCTGTATGTGTGTGTGCCTGTGTGTGTGTGTGTATGTGCGTGTGTGTGTACCTGTGTGTGCGTGTGTCTGTCTGTGTGTGTGTATGTCTGTGTGCATGTGTGTGCGTATGTGTGTGTCTGTGTGTGTCTGTGTGTGTCTGTGTGTGTGTCTGTGTGTGTCTTTGTGTGCGTATGTGTGTGTCTGTGTTACCTGCGTGTGTCTGTGTGTGTGTCTGTATGTGTGTGTGCTGTGTGTGTGTGTGTATGTGCGTGTGTGTGTACCGTGGTGCGGTGTCGTCGTGTGTGTGTATGTCTGTGTCATGGTGTGCGTAGTGTGTGTCGTGTGTGTCTGTGTGTGTCTGTGTGTGTGTTTGTGTATCTGTGTGTGCGTGTGTGTGTCTCTGTGTGTGTGTCTGTGTGTGTGTGTCTGTGTGTGTGTGTCTGTGTCTGTGTGTGTCTTTGTGTGCGTATGTGTGTGTCTGTGTGTACCTGCGTGTGTCTGTGTGTGTCTGTATGTGTGTGTGCCTGTTGTGTGTGTATGTGCGTGTGTGTACCTGTGTGTGCTGTGTCTGTCTGTGTGTGTGTATGTCTGTGTGCTGTGTGTGCGTATGTGTGTGTCTGTGTGTGTGTTTGTGTATCTGTGTGTGCTGTGTGTCTGCTGTGTGTGTGTCTGTGTGTGTGTGTCTGTGTGTGTGTGTCTGTGTGTCTGTGTGTGTGTGTGTCTGCGTGCGTTTGGAGCGGTGGTGTAGTGGTTAGCGCTGACCACTACGAACCCGGCGACCCGAGTTCTATTCCCGCTCACGGCCATCAGTATGATTATCTGAACCGGTCCTGGGCCTCCCTAGGTCGACTCAGCCTCAAACGAGTAGCTGGTGTAGCGGTGTGTAGTAAACATCGTCACTGGGGAGACAAAGGCGGCCGGGCGTGGTGCTGGCCACCCACCCCCTCGTGTGCCACAGTGCGGTAGCCTTCATAGGCGCTGCTACTGACAGCACTTGCCCTACAGCCTGCTAGAGGCTACACGGGGACCTTTGTCTGTGTATAGGTGCTGCTGCTGCTACTAACAGCACTTGCCCCTACAGCCTGCTAGAGGCTACACGGGGACCTTTGTCTGTGTACCTTCATAGGCGCTGCTGCTGCTGCTTACTNGCTACTAACAGCACTTGCCCAGCAGCCTGCTAGAGGCTACACGGGGGACCTTTGTCTGTGTCTGTGTGGCGCTGCCTTATAAAGATTCTTAATGGCTCCTGCCACAAATCCAAATAGCCCTCACCGTCACGCTCGGCTGCCGTGTGCGCGTGTGGGTGGCTGTGTGGTGTGTGTGGTGTGTGTGGTGGTGTGTGTGTGGTGTGTGTGGGTGGGTGTGTGTGTGTGCGTGTGTGTGTGTAGTGTTGTGTGTGTATAGTGTAGTGTGTGTGGCTGTGTGTGTGAGTGTGTGTATGTGTAGTATGTGTAGTGTGTGTAGTGTGTGTGGTGCATGTGGGTGGGTGTGTGAGTGTGTGTGGCTGTGTGTGTGTGTGGTGTGTGTGTAGTATGTGTGTGTGTGGNTGTGTGTGTAGTGTGTGTGTGGTGATGTGTGTGTGTNGTGTGTGACTGTGTGTGGGTGGGTGTGTGTGGGTGTGTAGTGTTGTGTGTGTATGTAGTGTGTGTAGTGTTGTGTGTGTAGTGTGTGTGTGGCTGTGCGTGCGTGGTGTGCGCGTGTGTGTGTGCGTGCCTGTGTGTGTGTGTGCGTGCGTGCGTGTGTGTAGTGTGTGTGTATGTGCGTGTAGTGTGGCTGTGTAGCTGTGTGTGTGCGCGTGTGTGTGCGTGCCTGTGTGTGTGTGCTGTGTGTGTGGTGTGTGTGCGTGCGTGTGTGGCTGTGTGTGCGCGTAGTGTGTGGCTGTGTGTGTGTGTGTGGTGTGTGTAGTGTTGTGTGTGTAGTGTGTGTGTGTGGCTGTGTGTGTGTGTGCGCGTAGTGTTGTTTGTGTGTGTCTGTGTGTGTGTAGTGTTGTGTGTGTCTGTGTTGCTGTGTGTGTATGTACGTGTGTGTGCTACTACTGCTGCTACTACTGATGCTTCTGCTGTTGCTGCTACTACTGCTGATGCTACTACTACTGCTGATGCTACTACTGCTACTGATGCTACTACTGCTACTGATGCTACTACTGCTACTACTGCTGCTACTGATGCTACCACTGCTGCTACTACTGCTGCTGCTACTGCTGCTACTACTGCTGCTGCTACTGATGCTACTACTGCTACTGATGCTACTACTACTGCTGCTACTACTGCTGCTACTACTGCTGCTGCTGCTACTGATGCTACTGCTACTACTACTACTGATGCTACTGCTACTACTACTACTGCTGCTACTGATGCTGCTGCTGCTGTTGTGGCTGCTGTAGGCACGGGGTACGGAACAGCCTGCTGATCGCTCCGATGCCAACAGCGTCGACGGCACAGATCCTGGGCAACAACGAGTCGATCGAGCCGTACACGAGCAACATCTACACGCGCCGCGTGCTCTCGGGGGAGTTCCAGGTGAGGCGCACCAACAGGCGCGCACTCACTCACACTCACTCACCTGCACGCTCGCCCACTCCGTGAGGGTCTCTGTCACGGCCGTCGTGAACCCCCTGAGAGAGAGAGAGACACACCCAGACCCAGGGCTTGAACCCAGGTGTCTCAGTGTCTCTGACACAGCCATCGTGAACCCCGAGAGAGAGACAGAGAGAAACACCCAGACCCAGGGTCTCAGTGTCTCTGACACGGCCATCGTGAACCCCTGAGAGAGCGAGAGAAAGACACCCAGACCCAGGCTTGAAACAGGAGCACACTCACTCGCACTCACCTGCTCGCTCACCCACACCGTGAGGGTCTCTGCGTCTCCGAGAGAGAGAGAGACACCCAGACCCAGGGTCTCAGTGTCTCCGACACGGCCATCGTGAACCCCTGAGAGACACCCAGACCCAGTGCACCAACAGGAGCACACTCGCTCGCACTCGCCTGCTCGCTCACCACACCGTGAGGGTCTCAGTGTCTCCGACACGGCCATCGTGAACCCCTGAGAGAGAGAGAGAGNCACCCAGACCCAGGGCTTGAAACAGGAGCACACTCGCTCGCACTCGCCTGCTCGCTCACCCACACCGTGAGGGTCTTTGACACGGCCGTCGTGAACCCACAGAGAGAGAGAGAGACACCCAGACCCACTTGAAACAGGAGAACAGAGACACCCAGACCCAGGCTCGAACCCAGTGTCTCAGTGTCTCCGACACGGCCGTCGTGAACCCCCTGAGAGAGAGAGACCCAGCTTGAACCAGGATCTCAGCGTCTCTGACACGGCCATCGTGAACCCCCTGAGAGAGAGAGACACCCAGACCCAGGCTCTCAGTGTCTCCGACACGGCGATCGTGAACCCCTGAGAGAGAGAGAGACACCCAGACCCAGGGTCTCGGTGTCTCCGACACGGCCATCGTGAACCCCCTGAGAGAGACACCCAGACCCAGGGCTTGAAACAGGAGCACATCGCTGCACTCGCCTGCTCGCTCAGTGTCTCCGACACGGCCGTCGTGAACCCTGAGAGAGAGAGAGACACCCAGACCCAGGGTCTCAGTGTCTCTGACACGGCCATCGTGAACCCCGAGAGAGAGAGACACCCAGACCCAGGGTCTCAGTGTCTCTGACACGGCCATCGTGAACCCCGAGAGAGAGACCCAGGCTCTCAGTGTCTCTGACACGGCCATCGTGAACCCCTAGAGAGAGAGAGACACCCAGACCCAGGTCTCAGTGTCTCCGACACGGCCTTCGTGAACCCCCTGAGAGAGAGAGACACCTAGACCCAGGCTCTCAGTGTCTCTGACACGGCCATCGTGAACCCCTGAGAGAGACACCCAGACCNAGGGCTTGAAACAGACACACTCATCGCACTCACCTGCTCGCTCACCCACACGTGAGGGTCTTTGACACGTCCATCGTGAACCCCTGAGAGAGAGAGACACCCAGACCCAGGCTCTCAGTGTCTCTGACACGGCCATCGTGAACCCGGAGAGAGAGAGAGACACCCAGACCCAGGGTCTCAGTGTCTCTGACACGGCCATCGTGAACCCCTGAGAGAGAGACACCCAGACCCAGGTTGAACTCTCAGTGTCTCTGACACGGCCATCGTGAACCCCTGAGAGAGAGAGACACCCAGACCCAGGCTCTCAGTGTCTCGACACGGCCTCGTGAACCCCTGAGAGAGAGAGACACCAGACCCAGGGTCTCGGTGTCTCTGACACGGCCATCGTGAACCCCTGAGAGAGACACCCAGACCCAGGGTCTTGCAGACACACTCACTCGCACTCCCTGCTCGCTCACCCACACCGTGAGGGTCTTTGAACGTCATCGTGACCCCTGAGAGAGAGAGACACCCAGACCCAGGGCTTGAACCCAGNCTCTCAGTGTCTCTGACACGGCCATCGTGAACCCCGAGAGAGAGAGAGAGACACCCAGACCAGGGTCTCAGTGTCTCTGACACGGCCATCGTGAACCCCTGGAGAGAGAGACACCCAGACCAGGGTCTCGGTGTCTCTGACAGGCCATCGTGAACCCCTGAGAGAGAGAGACACCCAGACCCAGGGTCTCGGTGTCTCCAACACGGCCATCGTGAACCCCTGAGAGAGAGAGACACCCAGACCCAGGGTCTCGGTGTCTCTGACACGCCATCGTGAACCCCTAGAGAACCCAGACCCAGGCTCTCAGTGTCTCCGACACGGCCATCGTGAACCCCCTGAGAGAGACACCCAGATCCAGGGCTTGAAACAGGGCCATCGTGCACCTGCTCGCGGTCACCCACACCCAGTGTCTCCGACACGGCCGTCGTGAACCCCTGAGAGAAAGAGACACCCAGACCAGGCTTGAACCCAGNCTCAGTTTCTCCAACACGGCCATCGTGAACCCGAGGAGAGAGAGACACCCAGACCAGAGTCTCAGTGTCTCTGACACGGCCATCGTGAACCCCTGAGAGAGAGAGAGACCCAGACCCAGGTCTCTGTGTCTCTGACACGGCCATCGTGAACCCCTGAGAGAGAGACCACCCAGACCCAGGTCTCAGTGTCTTGACACGGCCGTCGTGAACCCCTGAGAGAGAGAGACACCAGACCCAGGCTCTCAGTGTCTCTGACACGGCCATCATGAACCCCTGAGAGAGAGAGACACCCAGACCCAGGTCTCAGTGTCTCCGACACGGCCATCGTGAACCCCTGAGAGAGAGAGAGACCCAGGCTCTCCAGGTCTCTGACACGGCCATCGTGAACCCCCTGAGAGACACCCAGACCCAGGGTCTCACCAACAGGGCCATCGCCATGCACTCACCCCACGTAGGGTCTCAGTGTCTCCGACATGGCCATCGTGAACCCCTGGAGAGAGAGAGACACCCAGACCCAGGGTCTCTCATCGCATTCGCTGCTCGCTCAGTGTCTCCGACACGGCCGTCGTGAACCCCTGAGAGAGAGAGAGACACCCAGACCCAGGCTCTAACCCAGGTCNCAGTGTCTCCGACACGGCCATGTGAACCCCTGAGAGAGAGAGAGACCCAGACCCAGGCTCTCAGTGTCTCTGACACGGCCATCGTGAACCCCGGAGAGAGAGACACCCAGACCCAGGCTCTCAGTGTCTCTGACACGGCCATCGTGAACCCTGAGAGAGAGAGAGACCCAGACCAGGTCTCAGTGTCTCCGACACGGCCTTCGTGAACCCCAGAGAGAGAGACACCCAGACCAGGTCTCAGTGTCTCTGACACGGCCATCGTGAACCCCTGAGAGAGACACCCAGACCAGGGCTTGAAACAGACACACTCATNGCGACTCACGCTCTCACCCACACCCAGTGTCTTTGACACGTCCATCGTGAACCCCTGGAGAGAGACACCCAGACCCAGGGTCTCAGTGTCTCCGCGGCCATCGTGACCCCTGAGAGAGAGAGACACCCAGGTCCCAGGGTNTCAGTGTCTCCACGGCCATCGTGAACCCCTGAGAGAGAGAGACACCCAGACCCAGCTCTCAGTGTCTCTGACACGGCCATCGTGAACCCCCTGAGAGAGAGNCACCCAGACCCAGGGTCTCGGTGTCTCTGNCACGGCCATCGTGAACCCCTGGAGAGAGAGACACCCAGACCAGGTCTCGGTGTCTCTCACGGCCATCGTAACCCTGAGAGAGAGAGACACCCAGACCCAGGCTCTCAGTGTCTCTGACACGGCCATCGTGAACCCCTGGAGAGAGAGAGAGCCCAGACCAGGTCTCGGTGTCTCNGACACGGCCATCGTGAACCCCTGAGAGACACCCAGACCCAGGNTCTCGGTGTCTCTCACGGCCATCGTGAACCCCTGAGAGAGAGAGACACCCAGACCCAGGCTCTCAGTGTCTCTGACACGCCATCGTGAACCCCCTGAGAGAGAGAGAGACNCAGACCCAGTGTCTCTGACAGGCCTCGTGAACCCCTGGAGAGAGAGNCACCAGACCCAGGNCTCTCTGTGTCTCTGACACGGCCATCGTGAACCCCTGAGAGACNCCCCAGANCCAGGCTCTCAGTGTCTCGACACGGCCATCGTGAACCCCTNGAGACACCAGACCAGGGTTCGGTGTCTCGACACGGCCATCGTGAACCCCNTGAGAGAGAGACACCCAGACCAGGCTCTCAGTGTCTCCGACACGCCGTGTGAACCCCTGAGAGAGAGAGACCCAGANCCAGGATCTCAGCGTCTCTGACACGGCCATCGTGAACCCCTGGAGAGACACCAGACCCAGGCTCTCAGTGTCTCCGACACGGCGATCGTGAACCCCTGAACACCCAGACCCAGGGTCTCGGTGTCTCCGACACGGCCATCGTGAACCCCTGAGAGAGACACCCAGACCAGGGTCTTGAACGCATGTNGCCCCTGCTCTCAGTGAGGCTCCGACACGGCCGTCGTGAACCCCCTGGAAGACAGAGACACCCCAGACCCAGGCATCTCAGTGTCTCTGACACGGCCATCGTGAACCCGAGGAGAGACAGAGACACCCAGACCAGGGTCTCAGTGTCTCGACACGGCCATCGTGAACCCCAGAGAGGAGGACACCCAGGTCTCNGTGTCTCTGACACGGCCATCGTGAACCGAGAGGAGAAGACCCAGACCCAGGGTCTCAGTGTCTCTGACACGGCCATCGTGACCCCAGAGAGAGAGACACCAGACCAGGCTCTCAGTGTCTCTGACACGGCCATCGTGAACCCCAGACAAGACCCAGGGTCTCAGTGTCTCCGACACGGCCTTCGTGAACCCCAGAGAGAGAGACACAGACCCAGGCTCTCAGTGTCTCGACACGGCCATCGTGAACCCCTGAGAGAGAACATCTGCGACTCCGTCTCAACCCACTTGACANGCCATCGTGAACCCCTGGAGACACCCNGACCCAGGCTCTCAGTGTCTCTGACACGGCCATCGTGAACCCCGNGAGAGAGAGAGAAGACCCAGGGTCTCAGTGTCTCGACACGGCCATCGTGAACCCCTGAGAGAGAGAGACCCAGNCCAGGGTATCAGTGTCTCTGACACGGCCATCGTGAACCCCTGAGAGAGAGAGAGACCCAGACCAGGCTCTCAGTGTCTCTGACACGGCCATCGTGAACCCCTGGAGAGAGAGAGACACCCAGACCAGGGTCTCGGTGTCTCTGACACGGCCATCGTGAACCCTGGAGAGAGAGAGNCACCCAGACCCAGGTCTCGGTGTCTTCACGGCCATCGTGAACCCCTGAGAGAGAGACACCAGACCCAGGCTCTCAGTGTCTCTGACACGCCATCGTGAACCCCGAGAGAGACACCNAGACCCAGGCTCTCAGTGTCTCTGACACGGCCATCGTGAACCCCTAGAGAGAGAGACCCAGACCCAGGGTCTCGGTGTCTCTGACACGGCCATCGTGAACCCCTGAGAGAGAGACACCCAGACCCAGGCTCTCAGTGTCTCTGACACGGCCATCGTGAACCCCTAGAGAGAGAGACACTCCAGACCCAGGCTCTGTGTCTCTGACACGGCCATCTGACCCCAGAGAGAGAGACACCCAGACCAGGCTCTCTGTGTCTCGACACGGCCATCGTGAACCCCTGAGAGAGAGACACCCCGAGGNCTCCCAGGCTCTCAGTGTCTCTGACACGGCCATCGTGAACCCCTGAGAGAGAGAGAGAGAGAGACACCCAGACCAGGGTCTCGGTGTCTCTGACACGGCCATCGTGAACCCCTGAGAGAGAGAGACACCCAGACCCAGGGTCTTAGTGTCTCTGACACGGCCATCGTGAACCCCAGAGAGAGAGACCCAGACCCAGGCTCTCAGTGTCTCCGACACGGCCGTCGTGAACCCCTGAGAGAGAGAGACCCAGGGCCAGGATCTCAGCGTCTCTGACACGGCCATCGTGAACCCCCTGACACCCAACCCAGGCTCTCAGTGTCTCCGACACGGCGATCGTGAACCCCCTGAGAGAGAGAGAGATCCAGACCCAGGGTCTCGGTGTCTCCGACACGGCCATCGTGAACCCCTGAGAGAGAGAGCAGGANCACACTCGCTCGCAGGCTCTCACCCACACCCAGTGTCTCCGACACGGCCGTCGTGAACCCTGAGAGAGAGAGACACCCAGACCCAGGCTCTCAGTGTCTCTGACACGGCCATCGTGAACCCGCAGGAGAGAGAGAGACACCCAGACCAGGGTCTCAGTGTCTCTGACACGGCCATCGTGAACCCCTGGAGAGAGAGAGACACCCAGACCCAGGGTCTCAGTGTCTCTGACACGGCCATCGTGAACTCCGGAGAGAGAGACACCCATACCAGGGTCTCAGTGTCTCCGACACGGCCTTCGTGAACCCCTGAGAGAGAGAGACACCCAGACCCAGGCTCTCAGTGTCTCTGACACGGCATCGTGAACCCCTGAGAGAGACACCCAGACCCAGGGCTTGAAACAGACACACTCATCGCACTCCCTGCTCTCACCCACACCCAGTGTCTTTGACACGTCCACGTGAACCCCTGGAGAGAGACACCCAGACCCAGGCTCTCAGTGTCTCTGACACGGCCATCGTGAACCCGAGAGAGAGACAGAGAGAAGACCAGGGTCTCAGTGTCTCTGACACGGCCATCGTGAACCCCTGAGAGACACCCAGACCCAGGCTTCAGTGTCTCCGACACGGCCATCGTGAACCCCTGAGAGAGAGAGACACCCAGACCCAGGGTCTCGGTGTCTCCGACACGGCCATCGTGAACCCCCTGAGAGAGACACCAGATCCAGGGCTTGAAACCCANTCGNTNGCACTCCCTGCTCGCTCACCCACACCGTGAGGGTCTCCGACACGGCCGTCGTGAACCCCNTGAGAGAGAGAGAGACACCCAGACCCAGGCTCTCAGTTTCTCCAACACGGCCATCGTGAACCCCGAGAGAGAGACAGAGAGAAACNCCAGACCCAGAGTCTCAGTGTCTCTGACACGGCCATCGTGAACCCCTGAGAGAGAGAGACNCCCTNGACCCAGGTTCTCTGTGTCTCTGACACGGCCATCGTGAACCCCTGAGAGAGAGACACCCCCAGACCCAGGCTCTCATGTCTCTGACACGGCCGTCGTGAACCCCCTGAGAGAGAGAGAGACACCCAGACCCAGGCTCTCAGTGTCTCTGACACGGCCATCATGAACCCCCTGAGAGAGAGAGACCCAGGGTCTCAGTGTCTCCGACACGGCCATCGTGAACACCTGAGAGAGAGAGAGAGACCCAGATCCAGTGTCTCAGTATCTCTGACACGGCCATCGTGAACCCCCTGAGAGACACCAGACCCAGGGCACCAACAGGAGCACACTCGCTCGCACTCGCCTGCTCGCTCACCACACCGTGAGGTCTCAGTGTCTCCGACATGGCCATCGTGAACCCCCTGAGAGAGAGAGAGAGACACCCAGACCCAGGGCTTGACAGGAGCACTCACTCGCATTCGCCTGCTCGCTCACCACACGGTGAGGGTCTCCGACACGGCGTCGTGAACTCCTGAGAGAGAGAGACCCCAGACCAGACCCAGGTTCTCAGTGTCTCCGACACGGCCATTGTGAACCCCCTGAGAGAGAGAGAGAGAGACACCCAGACCCAGGCTCTCAGTGTCTCTGACACGGCCATCGTGAATCCCCTGAGAGAGAGAGACACCCAGACCCAGGCTCTCAGTGTCTCTGACACGGCCATCGTGAACCCCTGAGAGAGAGACACCCAGACCAGGGCTCGAACCATGCTCTCAGTGTCTCTGACCGGCCATCGTGAACCCCCTGAGAGAGAGAGAGACACCGACCCAGGCTCTCAGTGTCTCCGACACGGCGATCGTGAACCCCTGAGAGAGAGAGAGACCCAGACCAGGGTCTCGGTGTCTCCAACACGGCCATCGTGAACCCCTGAGAGAGACCCAGACCCAGGGCGTGAACCCAGACTCTCAGTGTCTCCGACACGGCCATCGTAACCCCCGAGAGAGAGAGACACCCAGACCAGGGCTTGAAACAGGAGCACACTCACTCGCACTCACCTGCTCGCTCACCCACACCGTGAGGGTCTTTGACACGTCCATCGTGAACCCCTGAGAGAGAGAGAGAGAGACACCCAGACCCAGGGCTTGAACCCAGGCTCTCAGTGTCTCTGACACGTCATCGTGAACCCCTGAGAGAGAGAGAGACACCCAGACCCAGGGCTTGAACCCAGGCTCTCAGTGTCTCTGACACGGCCATCGTGAACCCGAGAGAGAGAGAGAGACACCCAGACCCAGGGCTTGAACCCAGGGTCTCGGTGTCTGACACGGCCATCGTGACCCCCTGAGAGAGAGAGAAACACCCAGACCAGGGTCTCAGTGTCTGACACGGCCATCGTGAACCCCTGAGAGAGAGAGAGACACCCAGACCCAGGGCTTGAACCCAGGGTCTCGGTGTCTGACACGGCCATCGTGAACCCCTGAGAGAGAGAGAGACACCCAGACCCAGGGTCTCGGTGTCTCCGACACGGCCATCATGAACCCCCTGAGAGAGAGAGAGAGACACCCAGACCCAGGGCTTGAACCCAGGGTCTCAGTGTCTCTGACACGGCCATCGTGAACTCCGAGAGAGAGAGAGNCACCCAGACCCAGGGTCTCAGTGTCTCCGACACGGCCTTCGTGAACCCCCAGAGAGAGAGACACAGACCCAGGCTCTCAGTGTCTCTGACACGCCATCGTGAACCCCCTGAGAGAGACACCAGACCCAGGGCTTGAAACAGGAGCACACTCACTCGCACTCACTGCTCGCTCACCCACACCGTGAGGGTCTTTGACACGTCCATCGTGAACCCCCTGAGAGAGAGAGAGAGACACCAGACCCAGGGCTTGAACCCAGGCTCTCAGTGTCTCTGACACGGCCATCGTGAACCCCGAGAGAGAGACAGAGAGAAACACCCAGACCCAGGGTCTCAGTGTGTCTGACACGGCCATCGTGAACCCCTGAGAGAAAGAGAGACACCCAGACCCAGGGCTTGAACCCAGGTATCAGTGTCTCTGACACGGCCATCGTGAACCCCCTGGAGAGAGAGAGACACCCAGACCCAGGCTCTCAGTGTCTCTGACACGCCATCGTGAACCCCTGGAGAGACACCCAGACCCAGGCTCTCAGTGTCTCTGACACGGCCATCGTGAACCCCTGAGAGAGAGACCCAGACCCAGGGCTTGAACCAGGTGTCTCTGTGTCTCTGACACGGTCATCGTGAAC
>WFAB01002816.1:5000-26358 GCA_018977245.1 Lethenteron camtschaticum | reverse complement strand
GCCCCCCCCGCCCCCCCCCCCCCCGCCCCCCCCCCCGCCCCCCCCGCCCCCCCGCCCCCACTCCCCCCCGCCCCCCCCACTCCCCCCTCCCCCCCGCCCCCCCGCCCCCCCCTCTCGCCGTTCGCGTTGAGACCCCCCGGGCCGAGTAAAATACCGAGATCTGTGTTCACCACGGACTCTCAACATCACCCCTCGCGTCTGCCTGTCTCTCTCTGTGTCTGTGTGTGTCTGTGTGTGTCTGTGTGTGTCTGTGTGTGTCTCTGTGTCTCTGTGTGTGTCTGTGTGTCTGTGTGTGTCTGTGTGCCTGTCTCTCTGTGTGTGTGTCTGTGTGTGTCTGTGTGTGTCTGTGTGCCTGTCTCTCTGTGTGTGTGTCTCTGTGTGTGTGTGTGTCTGTGTGTGTCTGTGTGTGTCTGTGTGTGTCTGTGTGTGTCTGTGTGCCTGTCTCTCTGTGTGTGTGTCTCTGTGTGTGTGTGTCTGTGTGTGTCTGTGTGTGTCTGTGTGCCTGTCTCTCTGTGTGTGTGTCTGTGTGTGTCTGTGTGTGTCTGTGTGTGTAGAGACCCATAGAGACCCACAGAGACCCACAGAGACCCACAGAGACCCATAGAGAACCACAGAGACCCACAGAGACCCACAGAGACCCACAGAGACCCATAGAGAACCACAGAGACTCACAGAGACCCACAGAGACCCACAGAGACCCACAGAGACCCACAGAGACCCACAGAGACTCACAGAGACCCATAGAGAACCACAGAGACCCACAGAGACCCACAGAGACCCACAGAGACTCACAGAGACTCACAGAGACTCACAGAGACCCACAGAGACCAACAGAGACCCATAGAGACTCACAGAGACCCATAGAGACTCACAGAGACCCATAGAGACCCATAGAGACCCATAGAGACTCACAGAGACCCATAGAGACTCACAGAGACCCACAGAGACCCATAGAGACTCACAGAGACCCATAGAGAACCACAGAGACTCACAGAGACCCACAGAGACCCACAGAGACCCACAGAGACTCACAGAGACCCACAGAGACCCACAGAGACCCACAGAGACTCACAGAGACCCACAGAGACCCACAGAGACCCACAGAGACTCACAGAGACTCACAGAGACCCACAGAGACCCACAGAGACTCACAGAGACTCACAGAGACCCACAGAGACCAACAGAGACCCATAGAGACTCACAGAGACCCATAGAGACTCACAGAGACCCATAGAGACCCATAGAGACCGGGCGATGAGGGTTCCCGACCAGCCGTGACCCCGGTAGTGGGCCCTGAAGTGGCGATCCCGGCGGGGCGACGGGCAAAGGACGACGATTCCGCGCCGCCGCCGGCTGACGAAGGGCTTCGGCCACTCGGTACGCTCATCGTGGGTCTGCTCTCCACGGTGTCCACGCTGGTGGGGCAGCTGGATAGGGAAGAGCCGGCAGAGGTCGCAACCGGGTAGCCGATACCCGTACCCTACCCGATACCCGGCTACCCGTACCCGGTCGGGTACGGGTAGGCCGTGAGTCACTGGTGAGTCACCGTTTGTCACTCACTTGCCGACGTCTTGTCTCTTCTCACAATTCAAGTTCCTAGAATCAACCCAACCGCGCCTGCAACATGGCTTCATCCCAGAGGTCGCAATCGGGTACCCGATCCCCGTACCCTACCCGATAACCGGCCGGGTACGGGTAGGTATGGGTACGGCCGGGTACGGGTACACGTTTATGACCCTGGTGCGGCCGGGTACGGGTACACGTTTATGACCCTGGTGCGGCCGGGTACGGGTACGGGTAAGGAATCAAAACCCGTTTGCGACCTCTGAGAGCCGGAGGAAGGGGGCAGCGAGCGGGCGACCGAGGGTAGGAAGCGGGTCCCGCCGAATTTCACCGACAGCTCGCCCCGGGGTGCAGCGGCTCCCGCTTCTCAAGTTATTTTCGGCTGCGGGGGGTGATTGGGTTCGCCGCCACTCGCGAGCCCACGGGGTGGTCCGATACGGAGCTGCTACGTGCTTCTAGATTTGAAGCTTTCGTGACTGCAAGGATTCATATTCTTAGGTTTTTTCGGTAAAGTCACCACGTAGGTAAAAACATTAAAATTAATAAAAGTAGACTAAAATAAAAATCACGACGTTTCGGAGGCAACGCAAGCTTCCGTCTTCAGGTGGAACCGTCACAGCCACGACAGCTGTATCAAGTAAATGAGAGATTGCAGGAGCTACCACTCCGTTTATATAATGGTTGGAGAGGGGGGAAGGGCCAAGTACAGCACACTTTTTATTCATATGGTAAGGTGAGGCTTAAGAGGGTGAGCCTTTGTTATGGTTTGTGACAACTAAACATGGTGAACATGGTAAACATGGTACACCTGTAATAGTTGTCTGTCAAATAATAAATAAGATTGGTCAAATAAGTGCTCTTCCCACCACGCTGGACGACGAAGCCTTAGCGGCGATTTTTGACTCGCTGTCCAACGCGCGCTCCCGCGGACGGACGATTCGTTGGATGCCCTGTCGGGGACGCGGTTTTCCTCCACCCTGGATCTATTGTCAGGGTTTTGGCAGTTGCCCCGGGATGAAAGTTCAAGACCCAAAACCGCGTTCCGGACACCGCAAGGGCTTCATCTTCTTGGTTCTTTCGGTAAAGTCACGTAGAATGGAAATAATAAAATAATAAAAACAAAACATAAAATAATTCTCACGACGTTTCGGCCACAACGCAAGCAGCCGTCCTCAGGTGAAGAACAGGTCCGTCAAGTAGACAGAGTCTGAATGTCACGCTCCAGGCTTGGAGCGACTATTTAAGTTCTCCACCTGAGGACGGCTGCTTGCGTTGTGGCCGAAACGTCGTGAGAATTTTTTTACTATGTTTTATTATTATTTCATTATTTCCATTCTACGTGACTTTACCGAAAGAACCAAGAAGATGAATCCCTGCAGTCACGAAAGCTTTAAATCGAAATTTAACCGCCAGGGCCGTTTCAGTTTAACGTGCTTCCAATGGGGCTTCATTCGGCCCCGGGCACGTTCCAGCGACTTATGGAGTTGGTCCTGTCGGGGCTCCAATGGGAGTCACGTCCGATCTATTTGGATGACGTGATTGTCTTTGGCCGCTCGTTACAGGAACATCTGCAAGCGGTTGCGTGCAAAAATCGGTTCAATACCTGGGGCACATTGTGAGCGAGTCCCAGATCACCACGGACCCTGACAAGAACCAAAGAAGAGGATGGCTCCTCATGCCTCTACCAGAGTCTCCCCGTTTTTTTATGGGCGTGTAATAAAAGACTTTGTCGCGCACTGCTTGGTCTCCGTTGCTCTTTTATTTAGTTTCCTCCTCGCACCCCGCTGGTCCCGACAGCGGACCAGCGTCTCCTCGCGCGCGCTCCCTTGTCAGCTCCTCCGCCCCCCCACTCCGCACACCGCTGGCCGACGGTGTGCCGAAGCTCCTCCAGCCACGTGGCTGATGGCGCTGATCCTCTCCGGCAGAGGTCGCAACCGGGTACCCGATACCCGTACCCGGCCGGGTACGGGTACAGGTACCAGTTTGCGACCCTGGTGCGGCCGGATACGGGTAGGCCGTGAGTCACCGGTGAGTCACCGTTTGTCACTCATTTCCCAACGTCTTGTCTCTTCTCACAATTCAAGTTCCTAGAATCAAGCCACTCGCGCCTGCAACATGGCTTCATCCCAGAGGTCGCAATCAGGTACCCGATACCCGTACCCTACCCGATACCCAGCCGGGTACGGGTAGCCGGGTATCGGGTACAGGTACGGGTACCCGTTTTCGACCCTGGTGCAGCCGGGTACGGGTATGGGTAAGGAATCTAAACTTACACCGCCCACAGGCGGAGCTGGGTGGACAGTACGACCGCCACCAGCTTTTTCCGCTCCTCCATCTTCATCCCGGGGGGACCGCGCCTGTTGGGCTGGCTGCGCATCACCCCCCGGCAGAGGTCGCAAACGGGTTTTGATTCTTTACCCGTACCCGTACCCGACCGCACCAGGATCGCAAATGGGTACCCGTACCCAGCTGGGTACGGGTACGGGTACCTGTTCCCTACCTGTACCCGTACCCTACCTGAAATGAGTGACAAACGGTGACTCACCAGTGACTCACGGCCTACCCGTACCCGGCCGCACCAGGGTCGCAAACGGCTACCCGTTCCCGTACCTGGCCGGGTACGGGTAGCCGGGTATCGGGTAGGGTATGGGTATCGGGTACCCGGTTGCGACCTCTGCCCCCCGGGTCCCTGGGGACCCGTGCTGGGCTCATACGAGGGACCGGCGACAAGGATCCGTTCCAAGACGGTTCGGTTCAGATGACCGCCCTTGTCGTTGGGTTGCTGCCATCTTGGGGGAGGGATTGTCAACGTTGCGTTGATATCGCGGCGTTCGTCGTCCCGCTAAGCGATGGAATTTTCATTTGAGAAAACTGTTACTTTGTTTGTATAGCATTGTTTTAGTAAGTTTTAGAGGGGTTTGGTTTGGCCCGATTTTTCTTATTTAGTATAGATTTATACTTAAATCTGTTTTCTGTATTGTATTATGATTGTTCATCTTGGTTCTTTCGGTAAAGTCATCACGTAGAAGGGAAATAATAAAATAATAAAAATAAAACATAATTAAATAATTCTCATGACGTTTTGGCCACAACGCAAGCAGCCGTCCTCAGGTGAAGAACAGGTCTGTCGGGAAGACAGCGTCTGAATGAAACACAACCAGGCTTGGCAGCGTATATTTAAGCTGGGTTGGAGGGGGAAGAGCGCCTTGACAAAAGAATTTGCATATCAAGAGGAATTTAGCGTATTTATCGGAAATGCAGATATGGGATTAGTACTACTTGTGAAATGCGTAGGAGGTGGGCGGGGGGTTTCAAAGTCATATTATGCCCGTGCAGTATGCAGGATTAGCAGAATCAAAGTGAGGGGATAGGGGTAGCATTAATAAAGGGAAGGAATGTTACTTTCCCGAAAGAACCAAGATGATGAATCCCTGCAGTCACGAAAGCTTTAAATCGAAATTAATTCCATCAAAATGGAATTTTTTTGCACTTTCTGTCCGCGGCATGGACGGGTTGTGCTTTGTCTCTAGGATTTTATTGTTTACTACGTAACGCGATGTTCAGATTTGTGTACAATGAATTTTAGGTGGATCTTGTAATTTTATTTGTTTGTTGCGGTTGAACCCAAATCAAGAGCCGAATGGCTCACAGGATAAATCCTAATAAATTAAACTGAAAAAAAATTTACCCGTAAAAACAAAGTTTTATCACTATAAATCCTTTATATGCGTGGCGGCTAGAGTCCTCTCGTCCTCTGGTTGAGATGGCTGCCACCTATGGGTCAGATGATTATCTGGCAGCATTAAGCAATTGGTAATTACATATAATTGTTTTTTTCCTAAAAAAGTGTAAAATTTAGCAAATTTTTTTTCACGAAAATTAATTGTCAAGCACAACGAGTCTGTGTGGAAAATGTCAGCTCGATTGGATCACGGGAAGTGGGTTAAAAAACGACCGAAAGATTTGCACGGTCGTAAGCAAGCAAGCAAGCAAGTGAACTTAATATAAAGGATTTAAATAAAAAACGACCGAAAGATTTGCACGGTCGTAAGCGCGCAGCAAGCAAGCAAGCGAACTTAATATAAAGGATTTAAAAACTGAAAAACGCGACGTATGGAGGTCAGCCGGGACGGCTGTTTTTTTCCCACGGGTTTGGGGGGGGGGGTGATGTAGTGACATCGAATGAGTCACTGTCGCAAGTGCCGAGATCTGGAGTGGAACTCGTGCTGCCGCTGCCGCCGCTGCTGTCGTGGTCTTTGCCCTCTTCAAGCTGTCGGTCTGGCAGCCCTGACCCGGTGTGTGGTTATCCCCTCAGGCTGCGAAGGCCCGAATACAAGAGAGAGAGAGAGAGCGCCTCCATCTTGATACTTGTTTTTTTACCCTTCTATCTGGCAACAAAACTGACACCTTTTTTACGAGGAGTCATGTTTGCATAGACCACAATACCTGCAGTCATAATGCAAACAAACAAAACACACAACTCTGATAATGTATGTGCACTGTCCTTGAAGTTGATTGGTCCACACCCGAGACAGCTTTGCTTAGAGCCTAGTCTCACATGGTCCTTGAAGTTGATTGGTCCACACCCGAGACAGCTTTCCTTAGAGCCTAGTCTCACATGGTCCTTGAAGTTGATTGGTCCACACCCGAGACAGCTTTCCTTAGAGCCTAGTCTCACATGGCCCTTGAAGTTGATTGGTCCACACCCGAGACAGCTTTCCTTAGAGCCTAGTCTCACATGGTCCTTGAAGTTGATTGGTCCACACCCGAGACAGCTTTCCTTAGAGCCTAGTCTCACATGGCCTTGAAGTTGATTGGTCCACACCCGAGACAGCTTTCCTTAGAGCCTAGTCTCACATGGTCCTTGAAGTTGATTGGTCCACACCCGAGACAGCTTTCCTTAGAGCCTAGTCTCACATGGTCCTTGAAGTTGATTGGTCCACACCCGAGACAGCTTTCCTTAGAGCCTAGTCTCACATGGTCCTTGAAGTTGATTGGTCCACACCCGAGACAGCTTTCCTTGGAGCCTAGTCTCACATGGTCCTTGAAGTTGATTGGTCCACACCCGAGACAGCTTTCCTTGGAGCCTAGACTCACATGGGTGTTGGCAAATGAGGTTCCAATGGAGCCTCCATCTTGTGTCTGTGAATTTGCACACGACACATCGGCCGTTGAGGGGGCGGAGTTTGAGTGACAGGGGGCGGGGCTTGATGTCGAGGGGGAGGAGTTAGAGTGCCAGGGGGCGTGGCTTGATGGCGAGGGGGAGGAGTTTGATTGCCAGGGGGCGTGGCTTGAGGTCGTGGGGCAGGCGTTTGAGTGCTAGTGGGCGTGGCTTGATGGCGAGGGGGAGGAGTTAGAGTGAAAGTGGGCGGGGTTTAATCGCCACTGTCGCCACAGCCGCGCGTCGCGCGCCGCCGTCGATTCCCGCTAAAAAACAAAACAAAATTTTTTTTACCTCAGAATTTTTTTTTTGAAACAAAAAAAATCTTTAAATCCGAACAAAAAAATATTTTTTTGCACACTTCGGCGAGGTGAGTGCGACTGCGCGAACATTTTGCATGAGTTTGTTTTATTAAGATAATAAGCGCGCGTTTAAAATGCGGTAGCGGCTTCGAGAGAAGGGGGGGCGAGGGTGGGGGGGGGGGGGTGCGGCCTAGGGCCTCGTAGGAAAGCCTCGGGCTCGCCTAGAAACCCTGCCGCCTAAGACGCACCCCACGCCCGCCCGGCCCACCCGGCCGACTCACCCCACGGGGCCTACGGGCCTGTGACTGACTGCTTGCTGCTGTTGTTGTTGTTGCTGCTGCTGTTGCTAACAACAACAACAACTACACACAAACAACAGCGATTCGTCTGTGTGGCGTTAAACGATTGTGATCTCGTGTGGATTGTGTCGTTGTGTGGGCTTCACGTTGTGAGGCGTTTGCTATCAACCGCGTGGTGATCATCATCATCATCATCAGCAGCAGCAGCTGATGATGATGATGCTCGCTGTTGTTGTTAAGAGGACGATGATGATGATGATGATGGTGGTGGTATTATAACTAGGTCTAAGTTTGCTACGTTTAAAGAGCAAAAAAAATCAAAGTTGTTGCTACGGCGGTGATGGTGGTGGTTGTGGTGGTGGTGGATGTGATTGTGGTTGTGGTGGTGGTGATGGTGGTTGTGGTGGTAGTTGTGATTGTGGTGGTGGTTGTGATGGTGGTTGTGGTTGTGATGGTGGTGGTTGTGATTGTGATGGTGGTTGTGATGGTGGTGGTTGTGGTGGTTGTGATGATGGTGGTTGTGGTGATGGTGGTTGTGGTGATGGTGGTTGTGGTGATGGTGGTTGTGGTGATGGTGGTTGTGGTGATGGTGGTTGTGGTGATGGTGGTTGTGGTGATGGTAGTGGTGATGGTTGTGGTGATGGTTGTGGTGGTTGTGGTTGTGATGGTGGTTGTGGTGATGATTGCCTCGCTGTTCGCAGTCATGAATTCGTGTGGTGAATTCGTTTCAGAAAAGAAAGTGATTTGGTGTGAGGTTAGGTTGATTGTGTGCGTGGTGTGATTGTGATGGGGTTGTGTGTCTGTGTGAGGTTAGGTTGATTGTGTGCGTGGTGTGATTGTGATGGGGTTGTGCGTGGTGTGATTGTGATGGGGTTGTGTGTCTGTGTGAGGTTAGGTTGATTGTGTGCGTGGTGTGATTGTGATGGGGTTGTGTGTCTGTGTGAGGTTAGGTTGATTGTGTGCATGGTGTGATTGTGATGGGGTTGTGCGTGGTGTGATTGTGATGGGGTTGTGTGTCTGTGTGAGGTTAGGTTGATTGTGTGCGTGGTGTGATTGTGATGGGGTTGTGTGTCTGTGTGAGGTTAGGTTGATTGTGTGCATGGTGTGATTGTGATGGGGTTGTGCGTGGTGTGATTGTGATGGGGTTGTGTGTCTGTGTGAGGTTAGGTTGATTGTGTGCGTGGTGTGATTGTGATGGGGTTGTGTGTCTGTGTGAGGTTAGGTTGATTGTGTGCGTGGTGTGATTGTGATGGGGTTGTGTGTCTGTGTGAGGTTAGGTTGATTGTGTGCGTGGTGTGATTGTGATGGGGTTGTGTGTGGTGTGATTGTGATGGGGTTGTGCGTCTGTGTGAGGTTAGGTTGATTGTGTGTGTGGTGTGATTGTGATGGGGTTGTGTGTGGTGTGATTGTGATGGGGTTGCGTGTCTGTGTGAGGTTAGGTTGATTGTGTGCGTGGTGTGATTGTGATGGGGTTGTGCGTCTGTGTGAGGTTAGGTTGATTGTGTGCGTGGTGTGATTGTGATGGGGTTGTGTGTCTGTGTGAGGTTAGGTTGATTGTGTGCGTGGTGTGATTGTGATGGGGTTGTGTGTCTGTGTGAGGTTAGGTTGATTGTGTGCGTGGTGTGATTGTGATGGGGTTGTGCGTGGTGTGATTGTGATGGGGTTGTGTGTCTGTGTGATTGTGATGGGGTTGTGTGTCTGTGTGAGGTTAGGTTCATTGTGTGCGTGGTGTGATTGTGATGGGGTTGTGTGTCTGTGTGAGGTTAGGTTGATTGTGTGCGTGGTGTGATTGTGATGGGGTTGTGTGTCTGTGTGAGGTTAGGTTGATTGTGTGCGTGGTGTGATTGTGATGGGGTTGTGTGTGGTGTGATTGTGATGGGGTTGTGTGTCTGTGTGAGGTTAGGTTGATTGTGTGCATGGTGTGATTGTGATGGGGTTGTGTGTCTGTGTGAGGTTAGGTTGATTGTGTGCGTGGTGTGATTGTGATGGGGTTGCGTGTCTGTGTGAGGTTAGGTTGATTGTGTGCGTGGTGTGATTGTGATGGGGTTGTGTGTCTGTGTGAGGTTAGGTTGATTGTGTGCATGGTGTGATTGTGATGGGGTTGTGCGTGGTGTGATTGTGATGGGGTTGTGTGTCTGTGTGAGGTTAGGTTGATTGTGTGCGTGGTGTGATTGTGATGGGGTTGTGTGTCTGTGTGAGGTTAGGTTGATTGTGTGCGTGGTGTGATTGTGATGGGGTTGTGTGTGGTGTGATTGTGATGGGGTTGTGTGTCTGTGTGAGGTTAGGTTGATTGTGTGCATGGTGTGATTGTGATGGGGTTGTGCGTGGTGTGATTGTGATGGGGTTGTGTGTCTGTGTGAGGTTAGGTTGATTGTGTGCATGGTGTGATTGTGATGGGGTTGTGTGTCTGTGTGAGGTTAGGTTGATTGTGTGCGTGGTGTGATTGTGATGGGGTTGTGCGTGGTGTGATTGTGATGGGGTTGTGTGTCTGTGTGAGGTTAGGTTGATTGTGTGCATGGTGTGATTGTGATGAGGTTGTTTGTGTGTAGGTGGTTAGGTGTGTGGGAGGTTGTGTGCTGGGGTGATTGTGATGAGGTGTGATTGCCAGGGGATTGCGTCTGTGATTCATGTCTGTGTGTGTGTGGTTATGAGTTAGTGTGTGTCTGTGTGTGTGTTATTCATGTCTGTGTGTGTGTGGTTATTGTCTGTGTGTGTGTGTGGTTATGAGTGTGTATGTGTGTGTGTGATTCATGTCTGTGTGTGTGTGTTTTATGAGTTTGTGTGTATGTGTGTGTGTGTGATTATGAGTGTGTGTGTCTGTGATTGTTGTCTGTGTGTGTGTGGTTATGCGTGAGAGTGTGTGTGATTATTGTCTGTGTGTGGATATGAGTGAGAGTGTGTGTGTGATTGTTGTCTGTGTGTGTTGTTTTGAGTGAGAGTGTGTATATATGTGTGTGATTCTTGTCTGTGTGTGTGTGGTTATGAGTTGGTGTGTGTGTGTGATTCTTGTCTGTGTGTGTGTGGTTATGAGTTGGTGTGTGTGTGTGATTCATGTCTCTGTGTGTATTTATGAGTTCGTGTGTATGTGTGTGTGATTATGAATGAGAGTGTGTGTATGATTCTTGTCTGTGTGTGTGTGGTTATGAGTGAGAGTGTGTGTGTGATTCTTGTCTGTGTGTGTGTGGTTATGAGTGCGAGTGTATGTGTTTTTTTGTCTGTGTGTGTGTGGTTATGAGTGAGAGTGTGCATGTATGTGTGTGGCTTACCGCAGCCTTTGCTCGGAGGTTCGAAGAGCCGTGAGTTGCAGCAAGGGGATGGTTAGTGGTCGCGGGTTGCTGAAGAGATGGAGTCTGCCTCAATGGCCCGCGATCACAGATCACTCTTTAATTCAATTAAAAAATTTACCTCCAGCGCCACACCTATTACCATCATTAGGGGAAAGAACGGTGATCCATTCTCTGACCCCCAGGAACAGGTTCGCAGATTTGCTGAGCATTTCTGTGAGGTCCTGGGGGAGGGGAAATCCCTCAGCCTGGAAAACATCGTGGGACAAAGTGGGGATGACCCTGCTGAGGCTGTGGTGCCTCAAATATTGGAAGAAGAAGTCACCCCCTGTGAGTGGCTGGCTGAGGTGCCATCTGTTGAGGAAGTACTGAAGGCGATCCAGAGCCTGAGACCAGGAAAGGCACCGGGCAGAGATGATCTCCCAAGCGAAATGCTGAGGGAGGGTGGCATTTGTGCACAGACTGCCCTATATGACATCATAACAACAGTCTGGACCACTGGACGGGTTCCGCAGGATTGGAAGGATGCCCTGGTGGTCCCCCTCTTTAAGAAAGGGGACCGCACAGACTGTAACAACTACAGGGGCATCTCACTCCTCAGTGTGCCGGGAAAGGTCCTGGCAAGGATTATTCAACATCGCCTTGCTAGGCACGCTGAGGAGAGGCTTGCGGAGTCCCAATGCGGTTTCAGGAAAGGGCGGTCCTGCACAGATGCCATATTTTCTGTCCGTCTGCTACAGCAGCAGAGGTGTAGGGAATTCCAACAAGACCTACATCTCTGCTTTATTGACCTGGTCAAGGCCTATGATACCATCAGTAGGCCTGGGCTCTGGGTCGTTCTTCGTGCTTTCGGAGTCCCTGACCCTCTGCTTACGATCATTAAGGACCTTTATGATGGTGAGCGGGCCCGGGTAAAACTACGTGACTGGGAGTCGGAGCCTTTCCCTGTACACCTTGGGGTGCGACAGGGATGTCCTCTGGCTCCCACATTATTTAACATCTATTTCGACCACGTAGTTCGTGATGCCTTCAATAGCTGTTCCGGAGGAATTTGCATCTGGTACAAATACAATGGGAGGCTGATCGATGCCCGGGTGCGATCAAGGGATGGCTCCCTATTGCTCAACCATGTTACATGACTTTACCGAAAGAACCAAAGAATATCAACCGTGTTATATTTGCCGATGATCTGGTTATTGCTGCTCATTCAGAGGAGGAGTTGGAGGCGCTGTTGCTGAACCTGGAGCGTGCCACTAAGAGGTGGGGCCTTACCAGCAGCCCCACCAAAACTAAGCACCTGCCTGGGTATGTTGTACCATCGGACACTCCACCCACACAACTCCCAATTGGTGATAGGGCAGTTGTGGAGAGAGTGGAGAGTTTCCCATACCTGGGCAGTGTGCTCATGACCGGCTCTAGGCCTCGGGAAGGCAAGGTAATTTATCCTTTTTACCGGGTAAAGGGGTAAGGTAAAGGGTAGGGTAAAGGTAGCTCGGAAGAATTACACGGTAGGGTAAAGGTAGCACGAAGTATTACCCGGTAAATACGGTGCCTTGTTTACCGCTAAAAGCTCCGTGGTGCAGTCCGTGGCCTCCATTTAATAAGTAATATTTAAAAAAAAAGTAAAAAAAAAACACGCTTTTATGAAATGTACTATTAATGGCAGAACTCCACGACTCCAGGAAGTGGCCCCGAAGCTTGCCGTAACGTAGGGGACCGTGGCCAATTACAGCCAACGTCAGTTGAGCGTGGACAATTAGACCCAAGCCGAAACATCATGTAGAAAAATGAACGTTTAAAAACATATTTTTATGATAGAATATGGTGTTGTCATCAGTATGACATAAGTAAGTATACCAAGTTTGCAGTCGATACCACATTGGGAAGTGGGTTAAAATTGAGTTACAAGATTTGAGGATACAACAACAACGACAACAACAACAGACAGAGTGAGTTCAAAGAAAGCGTGTAAAATTGGAATCGAGAGTATTCTATATGAATAAAGCGCTCTACTTAGCATTTACCGTTATAAACCTTTTTCATGAGTAGTAGTACCCCAGTAATTACCTTATAATCGGGTAATTTGTATGTGGTAAGGGTAAAAGGTAGGGTAAAAGGTAGGGTAAAAGGTAGGGTAAAAGGTAGGCTCGTTGCTTTTTAAATCCTTTATATTAAGTTCGCTCGCTTGCTTGCTTGCTTGCGTGCTTGCTTACGACCGTGCAAATCTTTCGGTCGTTTTTTAACCCACTTCCCGTGATCCAATCGAGCTGACATTTTGCACACAGACTCGTTGTGCGAGACAATTAATTTCCAAAATTTTACACTGTTTAGGGAAAACAAATTAAATGTTTAATTACCAATTGCTTAATACTGGCAGACAATCATCTGACCCATAGGTGGCAGCCATCTCAAGCCAGAGGACGAGAGGACTCTAGCCGCCACGCATATAAAGGATTTAGAGTGACAAACTTTGTTTTTACGGGTTTACTTGTTAACTTTTACCTTATCTGCTAAAGGGTAAAAGGTAGAGTAGAGTGATTGTATTGTGGTAAGGTAAAAGGTAGGGTAACGGTCAGGTTGTTTTTTTTACATTTTAACTTTTACCTTAAATTGCCGAGGCCTACGGCTTCGATTTGACAGCAGAGGTCTCACTCCGAATCAGTCGAGCGGCAATATCTTTTCATCGGTTGCGTAACGCTGCTGTGTGGAAGCTACCTGGTCTGTCGCTCCGCACGAAGCTTCGGGTTTTCTCGGCCACGGTCATTCCCTCCCTTCTCTACGCTTGCGAAACGTGGACCCCCCTAATGGAGCATCTTCGCCGGTTAGAAACATTTAGGCTGGCCTGCCTACGATCCATCCTGGGTTTAACCAGGCTGGATTGTGTGAGGAGCTCACATATCCTTGAAAGATCTGGACAAAGTCCCATCGGTGAGCTCCTCCGGCAGGCAAGGCTGCGTTGGCTGGGTCATGTAGCCCGCATGTCCAGCCACCGCATGCCTAAACAGCTTTTGTTCGGCCTGATAGAAGGGGCTAAATGGATGCGGCACGGGCTAGAGAAGAGATTGAGTGGCGTGGTACAGGAGGACGTGGAGCTGAGTGGACTTGCCGATGACTGGTACCAGCGGTGTCAAGATCGGCCTCAGTAGAGGAGGCTCGTGAAGGACGCTACTGGGCAGTTGGAGGCAGTCGCCCTCCAACAACAACGGAGGGCGGAGGAGCGACGCTCACAACAACGAGCGGAGCGCCGGGTGGCTAAAGCACAGCAAGTTGGCACAGTAGGGGGCACAGGTGGTGCATTAGCCAGTCATCTTAGTCAGTCGACCCGTGGCATCTAGGTCTGCCCCGTGACCTCCTGTCAGCGGGCGTTCGAGACTTCACGTGGCCGCAACGTGCACATGGCCTGGCACAAGCGTCGTGGTGACGTCACCGCCACTTAGTGGCAATTGTCGGTTGTTGTTGTTGTTGTTGTGTGTGATTCTTGTCAGTAACAGCTTGTTTGCCCGTCTAAAGATGTGTGTAGATTGCAGTAAATCTGAAATATTGAATAGAAAAATTGTTCAGCTCATGAATATTAATGAGGGGGAGGTTGCCCAATGTGGAGTGACGTCACCCCCTCGTGGTTATTGGGGAGGGGTGCTGCATTTGGAGTGACGTCACCCCCTTGTGGTTATTGGGGAGAGGTGCGGCATGTGGAGTTTGCGATCTTCTTGTGCGCCAGTGTAAATTTCTACTCGTGCATGAATATTAATGAAGGGGGCTCTTGAGCAGCAGAGGTCGCAAACGGGTTTTGATTCCTTACCCGTACCCGGCCGCACCAGGGTCGCAAACGGGTACCCGCACCCGGCCGTACCCGTACCCTACCCGTACCCGGCCGGGTACGGGTAGGGTACGGGTAGGGTACCCGATTGCGACCTCTGGGATGAAGCCATGTTGCGGGCGCGGGTGGGTTGATTCTAGGAACTTGAATTGTGAGAAGAGACAAGACGTTGGGAAATGAGTGACAAACGGTGACTCGCCAGTGACTCACGGTCTACCCGTACCCTACCCGTACCCGTACCCTACCCGTACCCGGCCGGGTATCGGGTAGGGTACGGGTATCGGGTACCCGATTGCGACCTCTGGGATGAAGCCATGTTGCAGGCGCGGGTGGGTTGATTCTAGGAACTTGAATTGTGAGAAGAGACAAGACGTTGGGAAATGAGTGACAAACGGTGACTCACCAGTGACTCACGGCCTACCCGTACCCGTACCCGGCCGGGTACGGGTAAGGGTATCGGGTAGGGTACGGGTATTAGGTACCCGGTTGCGACCTCTGTTTAGCCGTGACGTCACGCACGGATGTAGCGCTGGGCTTGCTATAGATTAATTTTTTTACCGTCACTCTGTAAAGAAACGTCACATTTGAAGCGACTTTGCATAATAAATAATTTAATTCGGTCCGGCCTTCCTCTGCGTTAGGGTAAAAATCCAGCCACTCGTGAATATTAATGAGGGGGGGGGGTGGGCCTCGTGGAGTGACGTCACGTGGGGGGGTGGGCCTCGTGTGGAGTGACGTCACGTGGGGGGGTGGGCCTCGTGTGGAGTGACGTCACGCGCGGGACGGACAGACATTTCTGGGTGATTATAGTGGGTAGTGTGTGTGGTTATTGTGTGTGTGTGTGTGGTTATTGTCTGTGTGTGTGTGTGTGTGGTTATGAGTGAGAGTGTGTGTGGTTATGAGTGTGTGATTCTTGGCTGTGTGTGTGATTTTTGGCTGTGTGTGTGTGTGGTTATGATTGTGTGTGTGATTCTTGTCTGTGTGTGTGTGGTTATGAGTGAGAGTGTGTGTGTGTGATTCTTGTGTGTGGGTGATTCTTGTGTGCCTGTGTGTGTGTGGTTATGAGTGAGAGTGTGTGTGTGATTCTTGTCTGTGTGTGATTCTTGGCTGTGTTTAGTTATGAAGTAGTGTGTGTGTGTGTGTGATTCTTGGCTGTGTGTGTGTGGTGTATGTGTGTGATTTTTGGCTGTGTGTGTGTTTATGAGAGAGTGTGTGTGATTCTTGGCAGTATGTGTGGTCTACAGGAGGTCGTGGGTTCGATGCTGAGATGTTAACTACCTCGCCTGGTGTACAGGAGGTCGTGGGTTCGATGCTGAGATGTTGACTACCTCGCCTGGTGCACAGGAGGTCGTGGGTTTGATGCTGAGATGTTGACTACCTCGCCTGGTGCACAGGAGGTCGTGGGTTCGATGCTGAGATGTTGACTACCTCGCCTGGTGTACAGGAGGTCGTGGGTTCAATGTTGAGATGTTGACTACCTCACCACGAGCTCTGCTGCTATCAATGTCCACGTGATGATGATGATGATATCAGTCACGTGGTGGTGATGATGATGATATCAGACACGTGACTGAGCTGCTGTCACTAGTGATGTCCCAGCTCGCTTCTGATACAATATCTACACAGCAGCTGAGTGGGTCTTACACCTGGTGACACAAACTTAGTTTAGTTGTAGTGTGGGGCTCTGTAAGTGGGTCTCTCTGGGTGTCTATGGGTCTCTGTGGGTCTATGTGGTTATCTATGGGTCTCTGTGGGTCTGTATGGGTCTCTGTGGGTGTCTTTGGGTATCTGTAGGTCTATGTGGTTATCTATGGGTCTATGTGGGCCTCTGGGTGTCCATGGGTCTATATGGGTCTCTGGGTGTCTATGGACTTTTTGGGTCTATATGGGTATCTCTGTGGGTCTTTGTGGGTGTCTCTGTGTCTCTGTGGGTCTCTGTGGGTGTTTGCGTCTCTGTGGGTCTCTGTGGGTGTCTATGGGTCTCTGTGGGTCTCTGTGGGTATCTATGGGTCTGTGTGGGTGTCTATGGGTGTCTATGGGTGTCTATGGGTCTCTGTGGGTCTCTGTGGGTATCTATGGGTCTGTGTGGGTGTCTATGGGTGTCTATGGGTGTCTATGGGTCTCTATGGGCCTCTATGGGCCTCTATGGGTCTCTGTGAGTCTGTAGAACTATGCGTTTAGAGTGTGTGTCTGCTGCTATCATCAATGTCCATGTGGTGATGATGATGATGGTATCAGGCACGTGATGATGATGATGATGATGGTATCAGGCACGAGGTTGGGCTGCTGTCATTAGTGATGGCCAGAGGTCGCAACCGGGTACCCGATACCCGTACCCTACCCGATACCCGCCTACCCGTACCCGGCCGGGTACGGGTAGGCCGTGAGTCACTGGTGAGTCACCGTTTGTCACTCATTTCCCAACGTCTTGTCTCTTCTCACAATTCAAGTTCCTAGAATCAACCCACCCGCGCCCGCAACATGGCTTCATCCCAGAGGTCGCAATCGGGTACCCTACCCGTACCCTACCCGTACCCGGCCGGGTACGGGTAGGGTACGGGTACGGCCGGGTACGGGTACCCGTTTGCGACCCTGGTGCGGCCGGGTACGGGTAAGGAATCAAAACCCGTTTGCGACCTCTGGCGATGGCCCAGCTCGCTTGTCTGATAAAATAACAACACAACAGATCAACAACATTCTAGATTGAAATCAACAACACACAGCAGCCAGAATTAGAGTCAGAAAGGGTTGTATTCGCCATGAAAGTTCGCACAGACAAGGAATTTACTTTGGCAGGAAGGTGCATACATTCAACATGTAGGAATTTTAAAGCTTAAATAAGTGGTGTACAGTCTAACTATACTAAAATTACAAAGTCTAACTAATACTAAGGGGCTAAAGTATGTAACATTGTGAACAAGTGTACAATATAAAATGTAAACTAGCCGTAATATACAATCTTTAAATATACAAAATACAAATAGGGTAACATGTTGTAACAGTCTTCTTGGTTCTTTCGGTAAAGTCATCACGTAGAAGGGAAATAATAAAATAATAAAAATCAAACATGAAATACAATTCTCACGACCCAGCTTAAATATACGCTGCCAAGCCTGGTGGTGTTCATTCAGACGCTGTCTTTCCGACAGACCTGTTCTTCTGAACACCAGCAAGCTTGGCAGCGTATGTTTAAGTATATATTTAAGTATATACGCTGCCAAGCTTGGTGGTGCTCATTCAGACGCTGTCTTTCCGACAGACCTGTTCTTCTGAACACCAGCAAGCTTGGCAGCGTATGTTTAAGTATATATTTAAGTATATACGCTGCCAAGCTTGGTGGTGCTCATTCAGACGCTGTCTTTGCGACATCCCTGTTCTTCTGAACACCACCAAGCTTGGCAGCGTATATTTAAGTATATATTTAAGTATATACGCTGCCAAGCTTGGTGGTGCTCATTCAGACGCTGTCTTTGCGATAGACCTGTTCTCCACCTGAGGACGGCTGCTTGCGTTGTGGCCGAAACGTCGTGAGAATTGTATTTTATTATGTTTTATTATTTTATTATTTCCCTTCTACGTGACGACTTTACCGAAAGAACCAAGAAGATGAATCCCTGCTGCAGTCACGAAAGCTTTACATCGAAATGTTGTAACTGTTGATTCACCGCTCCTCGTGTAACCGCGGATGAACACAATCTTCGCTTTCCGCCTTCCCCGACGCCTCGCAGGGCCACCCCGATGGAGGGCCGCATGCCCACCGCCCCGGCCATCGACGGCCGCCCGGGGCCTTCCAGCGGTAGCGGCCACCCGTCCCCTCGTGGTGACGATGGTAACGGTGGTGGTGACGGTAGCGGCTACCTGCCCCCCATTCCCCTCCGCCGCCCGGCGGAGTCCCGGGGCCACGGCGGCGGCGGGGACGACCGTGGTGACGGTGGTGGTGGTGGTGGTGACGGTGGTGGTGGTGGCGGTTGTGGTGGTGGTGGCGGTGGTGGCGTCGCTCGGCCCGAGGTTGTGGCCGCCCCCGAAGCGGCGAACGTTGCAGAGACGTCGGCAGCCGATTCGGAGTCTCCGGTTGAGGCGGGAAAGTCGACGGACGTCGCGACAGCCGGCGACGACGACGACGCCGCCGCTGATGATGACGCTGATGATGCCGCTGCTGATGATGATGATGACGATGCGGCTGACGCTGCTGTTGCTGCCGATGATGACGACGATTATGATGAAGAACGCTTCGAAGGCGAACACGGCGGAGGTGACGATTTGGATTTCTCCACTCGGGTCAAAGCCGGAGACGACCAGCCCGGCGATGATGATGATGATGATGATGATAGCGGCGGTGATGATGGCGGCGGCGATGAGGAAGCCGCTAATACGAGGCCCTTGAGGTTCGTGAATGACAACTCACAGCCCGGCGACGATCACGATGATGATGGCGGCGATGATGGCGGGAGAGGCGATGGTGGCGGTGATGGTGGCGGTGATGGTGGTGGTGGTGGTGGACGCGACGGTGATGTTGAGTCAGTCGGAATCGGCTGTGGACAATCGGAAAATGTTGAAAGTGAAGATGGTGGTGGTGGTGCTGGTGATCATGGTGAAGATGATGACATTGTCTCGATCAGACTCAGCACCGGACAATCACTTCATGATGATGATAGTGCTGACGACGACGATGATGACATTCGGTCAATCCGACTTGGCAGTGGACACTCAGATGATTTTCAAAATGAAGACGAGGAAGATGGTGGCGATGGTGACGATGGTGACGATGGTGGTGATGGTGACGGTGATGGTGGTGATGGTGACGGTGATGGTGGTGGTGTTGAAGACGACGATAACGATGAGGCGAGAGGCGATGGTGGTGGTATTGTGATTAGCGGGGTCACATCTACGCATCCGCAAAACGAAGATGGTGGTGGTGGTGGTGATGATGATGATGATGGTGGTGATGATGGTGGTGGTGGTGATGGTGTTCGTAGTGATGGTGTTCGTGGTGATGGTATTGATGTTGGTGATGATGGTGATCGTGGTGATGACGATGACGATATTATCGGTAGTGGCGATGGTGGTGGTGATGGTGGTGGTGATGGTAGTGATGGTGGCGATGGAGGAGGAGGCAGCGATGGGGGTGATGGTGGTGATGGAGGAGGCAGTGATGGTGGTGATGGAGGAGGCAGCGATGGGGGTGACTGCGTGCCGAGTCTGTTGGGGATCGGCGGTGAACGAGTGGAGGGGGAAGTTGACAGCGACAATGATGACGGTGATGGCGACGGTGGTGATGGTGATGACGGTGGTGGTGATGGTGATGACGGTGACGGTGGTGACGGTGGTGGTGATGACGGTGATGACGATGACGGTGTTGGTGATGACGGTGACGGTGGTGACGGTGGTGACGGTGGTGACGGTGACGGTGTTGGTGATGACGGTGACGGTGGTGATGGTGGCGATGGAAAGAGCGGCGACGCTGGCACCTTTCAAGTCGGCGGCGGTGACCGCCTCCTTGCCGGCGTCGGTGTTGAAGGGGCCGGCGCCGATGGCGGTGAGGGGGGCGGTGAGGGAGGTGCCGATGGCGGTGAGGGGGGCGGTGAGGGAGGGGGCGGTGAGGGGGGTGCCGATGGCGGTGAGGGGGGTGCCGATGGCGGTGGTGGCGAGAAAAGAGGCGATGTCACTCCTCCCGCAACCAAACGGAAAGCAACTCACCTCCTCGCAGAACGTGACGGTGGTGACGACGGTGGTGATGGCGAAGGTGGTGGTGGTGATGATGGCGGTGGTGGTAACAACGACGATGGTGGTGGCGGTGACGGTGGCGGTGATGGTGGTGACGGTGACGATGGCGGTGGTGGTGACGGTGACGCCCGTGACCTGAAGCGGGAAGAAGTCGACGCCGATCGGAGAACGCCAAGCGGCACGGCAAGTCGGGAGGAGCTTGCCGATGGTGGTGATGGCGGTGGTGGTGGTGCCGTTGGTGGTGCCGTTGGTGGTGCCGTTGGTGGTGGCGTTGGCGGTGCGGAGGTGGTGGTGCCGTTGGTGGTGCCGTTGGTGGTGCTGTTGGTGGTGCCGTTGGTGGTGCCGTTGGTGGTGCCGATGGTGGTGCCGATGGTGGTGCCGATGGTGGTGCCGATGGTGGTGCCGATGGTGGTGCCGATGGCTGTGGTGCCGACGGCGATGGAGGACCTTCGTACCGGGACAGCGTTGGGTGTGGCCGTGCCGGTCACCGGGAGCCGGTGGTGCGCGGTGCAGGTGAGGTTCGGCGTGGGGGAGCGGTGGCGCCGCGGTCGGCACGCCGGCCGCGAGTTCCATTCCCGGCACCGGTTCGGCTGCGTTTCGGTGTTTGCCGGTGCCCGGGTCGTGCCGCGGTGTGCCGGTAAACACCGCTATCTCTGGGGGAGAGAAAGGTGGCTGGGGGTGAGGGTCGTGGTGGTGGCGATGATGGTGCTGATGTTGATGGTGACGATGACGATGTTGGTGATGATGGTGATGGCGATGTTGATGATGACGATGATGGTGTTGACGATGATGACGGTGTTGGTGATGATGGTGGTGATGTTGGTGATGATGGTGGTGATGTTGGTGATGATGATGGTGATGTTGGTGATGATGGTGGTGATGTTGGTGATGATGGTGGTGATGTTGGTGATGATGGTGGTGATGTTGGTGATGATGGTGGTGATGTTGGTGATGATGGTGGTGATGTTGGTGATGATGGTGGTGATGTTGGTGATGATGGTGGTGATGTTGGTGATGATGGTGGTGATGTTGGTGATGATGGTGGTGATGTTGGTGATGATGGTGGTGATGTTGGTGATGATGGTGGTGATGTTGGTGATGATGATGGTGATGTTGGTGGATGATGGTGATGTTGGTGATGATGGTGGTGATGTTGGTGATGATGGTGGTGATGTTGGTGATGATGGTGGTGATGTTGGTGATGATGG
>WFAB01002815.1:0-26416 GCA_018977245.1 Lethenteron camtschaticum | reverse complement strand
CCGGTGAGAATAGAGGAGTGTGGAGTTCTGGTGAGAATTGAGGGGAGTGGGATTCTGGTGAGAATAGAGGGGAGTGTGGAGTTCCGGTGAGAATAGAGGGAGTGTGGAGTTCCGGTGAGAATAGAGGGGAGTGTGGAGTCCTGGTGAGAATAGAGGGGAGTGTGGAGTTCCGGTGAGAATAGAGGGAGTGTGGAGTTCCTGTGGGAATAGAGGGGAGTGTGGAGTTCCGGTGAGAATAGAGGTGAGTGTGGAGTTCTGGTGGAATAGAGGGAGTGTGGAGTTCCGGTGGAATAGAGGGAGTGTGGAGTTCCGGTGAGAATAGAGGGAGTGTGGAGTTCCTGTGGGAATAGAGGGGAGTGTGAGTTCTGGTGGGAATAGAGGGGAGGTGGAGTTCTGGTGAAATAGAGGGAGTGTGGAGTTCTGTGGGAATAGAGGGAGTGTGGAGTTCCGGTAAGAATAGAGGGGGAGTGTGGAGTTCCGGTGATAATGAGGGGAGGAGAGATTCCGTGAGAATAGGGGAGTGTGGAGTTCTGGTGAGAATAGAGGGAGTGTGGAGTTCTGGTGAGAATAGAGGGGAGTGGGGTTCCGGGGATAGAGGGGAGTATGGAGTTCTGGTGGGAATAGAGGGGAGTGTGGAGTTCTGGGTGAGAATAGAGGGAGTGTGGAGTTCCGGTGGAATAGAGGGGAGTGTGGAGTTCTGGTGAGAATAGAGGGGAGTGTGGAGTTCCGGTGAGAATAGAGGGGACTGAGGAGTTCCGGTGGAGAATAGAGGGGAGTGTGGAGTTCTGGTGAGAATAGAGGGGAGGTGGAGTTCTGGTGAGAATAAAGGGGAGTGTGGAGTTCCGTGAGAATAGAGGGAGTGTGGAGTTCCTGTGGAATAGAGGGAGCGTGGAGTTCTGGTGGGAATAGAGGGGAGTGTGGAGTTCTGGTGAGAATAGAGGGGAGTGTGGAGTTCTGGTGAGAATAGAGGGAGCGTGGAGTTCTGGTGAGAATAGAGGGGAGTGTGGAGTTCTTGTGGAATAGAGGGGAGTGTGGAGTTCCGGTGGGAATAGAGGGGAGTGTGGAGTTCCGGTGAGAATAAAGGGGAGTGTGGAGTTCCGGTGAGAATAGAGGGGAGTGTGGAGTTCCGGTGGGAATAGAGGGGAGTGTGGTGTTCCGGTGAGAATAGAAATCACCGCTGCAGGCTACGCACCTCCACGTATCCTCGGGAGCGCCACCCTCAGGGCCTCCTTGCAGCGGTTGCTCTGCGCTCCAGCCTGAACATCGCCATCCTGGCCTTGTGCACCTCCCTGAGCTCAAATCCCCTGAACTCCTCCTCCTCCTGCTGCTGCTCCTCCTCCTCCACGCCCTGCAAGATGCTCCACACGTACTCCAGGGCTTCCGCTTTAGTCTGAGCGGAGGGGCGGTGGGGGTGAGGGCGGAGGGGGTGTGGGGGGCAAATTTTGTGCGTGACCAGCGGTGGCTAGGAGATGTTAACTCCCTCGCCTGGTACGCAGGAGGTCGCGGGTTCGATCTCGACCCTGACACCTCATCGGATTCCTCCAGTACAATACATATTCTAATTCTGATATTCTGATTCTGTAAATCTGATTCCATACATCAAGCAGAACCATGCCGTCATGCTGAACCTCGGTGGGTATGGCAGGCCAAGCCTCTTCACAACTAAACGAATTAATAAACTAATTATAATAATAAGCCCAAACGTTGTACCAGAGTGTCATGCAGAGGGGGCATGGTGGCTAGGAGATGTTAACAACCTCGCCTGGTACGCAGGAGGTCATGGGTTCGATCCTAACCCTGACACCTGCTGCTGTATATTTGGAGTCTTCATATTTTTTTTTTATCCTTTATATTAAGTTCGCTTGCGTGCTTGCTTGCTTGCTTGTTTACGACCGTGCAAATCTTTCAGTCGTTTTTTAACCCACTTCCCGTGATCCAATCGAGCTGACATTTTGCACACAGACTCGTTGTGCGTGACAATTCATTTTCGTGAAAAAAAATTTCAAAAATTTTACACTGTTTAGGGAAAATGTTTTAAATATTTAATTACCAATTGCTTAATGTTGCCAGACAATCATCTGACCCATAGGTGGCAGCCATCTCAAGCCAGAGGACGAGAGGACTCTAGCCGCCACGCATATAAAGGATTTATAGTGAAAAACTTTGTTTTTACGGGTTAATTTTTTTCTCTCTCCCCGTGGTGAGGCGAGTTAGGGGAGGCACAGCCTCACCTGTTATACTCCAATAGAAAAAGTACAAAATAATAAAGTAAAAATTAAGATTCTTCCACTGATCTGTGTTACGTCATTTCTGTACGATTCCAATCATTTTGATAGTCAAAATCGCCAAATTTGCGGAGCTCCGCTACAAACACAGGGAGACGAGAGGTGAGGCAGCGACGAGCTCAGCCTCCCCTCTGATTGCGCAACCCCTCAGTAACTGGATGGAGCGCGGGCAATCAGCGCGTGCCTGTTACTATCTCTCTGTGATGATTGGAATTATACAGAAATTACATTTATAACACAAATCAGCGGAACATTTTTTTCACTTTCGTAAGGGGCCATCCATCAATGACGTCACGCACCTGGGGGGAGGGGGGGGTCATACATTTGTGACGATGTGTGACGAGGGGGGGGGGTTAAGAAATGTGACGTCACATCAAAATGCACAACTTTAAATAAATATAGACAACACGTTCTACTTAATTAAATCGACTTTTAAGTAAATGTTTTCTCCTACAACATCAGAGTGCAGCGCCACATTAAATACGTACTACAATGACAATAGTTTAAAGCGATTTGAAGCATGTTTTATTTTTTTGGGGGGGGGGAGCAGAGCTTTGTGACATCATATTTGAGGGGGGTCTGACTTTTTGTGACGCTGTGTGACGAGGGGGAGGGGTGTAAAAAATCGTCAAAAATCACGTGACGTCATTTATGGACGGCCCCTAACAGCTATTTTCATTGGAGTATATGACAGGTGAGGCTCTGCCTCGCCTGCCTCCCCTGACCGCACGTCACTGGTATAGCAGTGTTTAGTAGTATGTATGTACGTTGAATTTCTTTGGCACCGTACGTAGCCAACTTCGCTAATGGGAGGTGCGGGGGAAGGACAACAAACTAAAGACAACAACAACAGCAGCAGCAGCTGTAACGAGAGGAGTGCCGTGCGCTGTGCACAGAGACCTTGCGCTTGCTGGGAGCTGCCCTCGCGTGCGACTCTCCCACGGTGGCCCAGCGTGAAGCAGCCCCCTTGCCTCCTCCTGCGTGAACACACGCACACACGTGAACACACGCACACACGTGAACACACGCACACACGTGAACACACGCACGTGAACACACGTGAACACACGCACACATGAACACACACACGTGAACACACGCACGTATGTGAACACACGCACACACGTGAACACACGTGAACACACGCACACACGTGAACACACACACGCACTTGAACGTGAACACACGCACGCACTTGAACACACGTGCACACACGTGAACACACGTGAACACACGCACACACGTGAACACACGGACGCACTTGAACGCACGCACGTGAACACACGCACGCACTTGAACACACGCACACACGTGTGAACACACGCGTTAACACACGCACACACGTGTCAACACATGGACACGTGTGAACACACGGAAATGCATTAACACACGCACACACGTGAACACACGCACACACGTGAACACACGCACATGAACACGTGAACACACGCACACACGTGAACACACGCACACACGTGAATGCACGCACACAAGCACACACGTGAACACACGCACGCACTTGAACGCACACACGTGAACACACGCACACACGCACGCACGTATGAACACATGGACACGTGTGAACACACGGAAATGCATTAACACACGCACACACGTGTGAACACACCCACACGCATATTTGCGCATGCACACATTTACTCACTCACATATTTACAAAAAAAGTCAATGATCTCCCCTGTGCCGCCTGAACAGACCGTTGTCACAGGACAGAACCAGGTGCCATTGGTTGACTGTTGTGCCAGGCGAGGTGCAGAAGGTCACGAGACAGACCCTGCAGGTGCCATGGGTTTACTGAGATGACTGCCAGATGCACCACCTGTGCCCGCGACTGTGCCAACTCGGTCCACAATTAAAAAGATGCCCAGTGTAGCCTTCACAGACTGTTGCGGTCAAGTGCTGTCAGCAAGCAGCACCTACGAAGGCCGGCACGGCACACGAGGGGTCGGCTCAGTTGAGGCTGAGCCGACATAGGGGAGTCTCAGGACCGGTTCGGATCATCGTTACTACTGGTGTTGGCCGTGAGCGGGCATTTAACTTGGGTCGCCGGGTTCATAGCGCAGACTGCTAACCAGTTTAACATGTAGGATTTCGCGACCAACATTATTAATGAAGGTTTTTATGGGTTATATCGCATAAATATGAATGTGTCGTTAAACCCGTCACCACCCGACGCAGCCAATTCATAAGGTTTGTCAGGTAAACAAAACGTGCCAATTAGTTAGTAGTTCAGCACTAACCAGTTGTGTGTTGGACAGTAAACCCACAACATTCACAATTCGAGAATGGTACTGTGACGTTCCACTGGTGATTACAACCAGCTTCATCAAGAGAGTCTACAGGGGGTCTCTGTGTGAGTCTACAGGGGGTCTCTGTGTGAGTCTACAGGGTCTCTGTGTGAGACTACAGGGTCTCTGTGTGAGTCTACAGGGGGTCTCTGTGTGAGACTACAGGGTCTCTGTGTGAGTCTACAGGGGGTCTCTGTGTGAGTCTACAGGGGGTCTCTGTGTGAGTCTACAGGGGTCTCTGTGTGAGTCTACAGGGGGTCTCTGTGTGAGTCTACAGGAGGTCTCTGTGTGAGTCTACAGGGGTCTCTGTGTGAGTCTACAGGGAGTCTCTGTGTGAGTCTACAGGGGGTCTATGCGTGAGTCGACAGGGGGTCTCTGTGTGAGTCTACAGGGGGTCTCTGTGTGAGTCTACAGGGGGTCTCTGCGTGAGTCTACAGGGGTTTCTGCGTGAGTCTACAGGGGGTCTCTGTGAGTCTACAGGGGTCTCTGCGTGAGTCTACAGGGGTCTCTGTGTGAGTCTACAGGGGGTCTCTGCGTGAGTCTACAGGGGGTCTCTGTGTGAGTCTACAGGGGGTCTCTGCACGGTCTGCAAGCGCCCTTTTACGTTTGCCTGTTGCTCCACACCCCGAGGCCGGTGCCGGCGATGGAGGAGGCGCCGACGGTGAGGCCCTGGGGCAGGCTGAGCCGGGCCCTGTTGGCCACTCCCGGGGCCACGGCCGCGTCCGCGATGAACTCTGGCGGGCCGTGCACGGAGCACTCCCCCAGGTAGTAATCCCTGCACAGCTCGCAGACTGAGAGCCACAGCAGCAGCGGGAGGAGGGCGAACCGCAGTAGCAACAGCAGAAGCAGTGGCGCTGTGAGAGAGTGAGAGGGTGAGGAGTGCTCCAGACAGATGCCTCCCTCCCTCCCTCTCTGCATGGGGAACTTCTTTAGCTCGCTCATCGGAGATGTATCCCCTGTCACCCTCCCTGCTCCCTCCCTGCATCCCTGAGTGAGGGAGCAAAAGAGAGAGAGGTAAGTGAGAGTACGAGAAAGAGAGCATGTGAGAGGGAGGGAAAGGGGGAGAGAGTGAGAGGGAGCAAGTGGAATATATCGAGTGAGAGCGCGGGAGCAATAGAGAGAGATGGGTGAGAGTGTGACAAACTGATGGGTGAGAGTGTGACATTCTAGATTTGAAGCTTTCGTGACTGCAAGGATTCATACTCTTAGTTCTTTCGGTAAAATCACGTAGGTAAAAAATGAAATTAAAATTAATAAAATAAATAATAAAATAATGCACCAAATCTGGCTGTGACGGTCCCACCTGATGACGGAGACTTGTGTTGCCTCCGAAACGTCGTGATTTTTATTTTATTTTTATAAATTTTTATTTCATTTTTTACTTACGTGACTTTACCGAAAGAACTAAGAGTATGAGAGTGTGACAAACTGACATTGTGAGAAAGTGAGAGAGAGGTAGGGGGAGCAGGGGGTCTCACAGAAGAAGTCGTCGTCCTGGGGCTCCTCCACCTCTGTGTAGACTTTCCTCTCACGCGGGCGCAGGCCGTAGCGAGAGCGAGCGCTGCGCGACACCGCCACAGCCTGGGCGGAGGCCGGCGGCACGGAGGAGCCTGCAGGCAAACACGGCGAGATGTTGACTACCTCTCCTGGTATACGGGAGGTCGCAGATTCCATCCCGACCCTGACGAAGCCTGCTGTATATTTGGAGTCTGCGTGTCTCTCTCTCCTCTGTGGCGAGATGTTAACTCCCTCGCCTGGAATACAGGAGGTCGTGGGTGCGATCCCGACCCTGACGACCCACGCTGTATATTTGGAGTTTGCGTGTTGAACCTCCCCGTGGTTGCGTGGATTTTTCTCCGGGTCCTTCGGTTTTTCCCCTCGACATTTAGAATCAACGTCACGTGTTGAGAGTATTTGGCTGCTGTAAATGTCCACGTAATGATGATGATGACAAGTCACTTCGTTGAGCTCTAATTTGTGATAGCCAGGTCGCTTCTGAAAAACATCTACACAGCTCAGTGCGGCTTACCCTGGTAAAAGAAACATCGTTTAGTTTATAGGCTGCATCAGTACCAGCAGCAGCACTGACAGGAGCACATGTAGCAGTAGCATCAACAGCAGTGGCGACTTCCATCAGCAGCCACAGAAGAGTGCGGAGTTCCGGTGAGGATAGAGGGGAGTGTGGAGTTCCGGTGAGAATAGAGGGGAGTGTGGAGTTCCGGTGAGAATAGAGGGGAGTGTTGAGTTCCGGTGGGAATAGAGGGGAGTGTGGAGTTCCGGTGGGAATAGAGGGGAGCGTGGAGTTCCGGTGAGAATAGAGGGGAGTGTGGAGTTCCGGTGAGAATAGAGGGGAGTGTGGAGTTCTGGTGAGAATAGATGGGAGTGTGGAGTTCTGGTGGGAATAGAGGGGAGTGTGGAGTTCTGGTGTGAATAGAAATCACCGCTGCAAGCTACGCACCTCCACGTATCCTCTGGAGCGCCACCCTCAGGGCCTCCTTGCAGGCGGTGGCTCTGCGCTCCAGCCTGAACATCGCCATCCTGGCCTTGTGCACCTCCCTCAGCTCAAATCCCCTGAACTCCTCCTCCTGCTGCTGCTCCTCCTCCACGCCCTGCAAGATGCTCCACACGTACTCCAGGGCTTCCGCTTTAGTCTGAGCGGAGGGGGCGGTGGGGTGAGGGGGCGGAGGGGGTGTGGGGGCGGAGTTGGTGCGGTGACCAGCGGTGGCTAGGAGATGTTAACTCCCTCGCCTGGTACGCAGGAGGTCGCGGGTTCCATCTCGACCCTGACACCTCATCGGATTCCTCCAGTACAATACATATTTTAATTCTGATATTCTGAATCTGTAAATCTGATTCCATACATCAAGCAGAACCATGCCGTCATGCTGAACCTCGGTGGGTATGGCAGGCCATGCCTCTTCACAACTCAACTAATTAATAAACTAATTATAATAATGTAGTGGACACCGTGACGACAGAGACAGTTGAAGTAGAGGCAACCCATATTTATTAACTCTGAGCCCGTTACAGCTTCACACTTGAAGAGGTAACGGCCTCTTCACCCGTTCTCTCAAGGGAGCTAACTCCCCAAGCTAACTCACCGACTCCCCACCAATACTACGACCCTCCTCTCAAGGAGACTACCTGACCTGGCCCAGCCAAGGCACAGGTCCCGACCACCAGCCACACGAATCCGGCCCTTACAAGGACATCAGCCTTCGCGGCTCTGGGGTCGCACCACTGGCTTGCTCTGCCCGGCCTTTAGAAGGACAGCGGGTCAGAGGAGTCCCAGGGTCTAGCTAGCTGGACTTCAGCTGGTTCTTCGTCCTTGGCTTGTTCGAACTAACTCTCTCCTCTCAGAGTCTCGCCTTTTATACGATTCCCCACTGAGGGGCGGGGTTCTGTGGGATCACACACACCCCACAGCCCCCTCCCCTCGGGAGGGGCCCCGGCTAGGGATATCACAACCGCCCCGCACAGGTAAGTAATGGGAGTTAACCGGAGCTGGTGTGCGCGCGTTCCAATACCACCACCACCACAATAATGACGCACGTCTCTGGTATAATTATATAGAAATTACTTTTATAACACAGACCAGTGGAACATTTTTTTGTACTTTTCGTAACAGCTATTTTCATTGGAGTATATGACAGGTGAGGCTCTGCCTCGCCCGTCTCCCCTGACCACACGTCCCTGGTATAGCAGTGTCTAGTAGTATGTATGTACGTTGAATGTCTTTGTCACCGTACGTAGCCAACCTCGCTAATGGGAGGTGCGGGGGAAGGACAACAAACTAAAGACAACAGCAGCAGCAGCTGTAACGAGAGGAGTGCCGTGCGCTGTGCACAGAGACCTTGCGCTTGCTGGGAGCTGCCCTCGCGTGAGACTCTCCCACGGTGGCCCAGCGTGAAGCAGCCCCCTTGCCTCCTCCTGCGTGAACACACGCACACACGTGAACACACGCACACACGTGAACACACGCACACACGTGAACACACGCACACACGTGAACACACGTGTGAACACACGGACACGCATGAACATATGCAAGGACAAAGCTCCCCCGTATAGCCTTAACAGACTGTAGGGGCAAGTGCTGTTAGTGAGCACCTATGAAGGCCAGAACGGTACACGAGGGGGTGGGTGGCCAGCACCACGCCCGACCGTCTTTGTCTCCCCAGTGGTGATGTTTACACACCGCACCAGGTACTCAGTTGAGGCTGAGCCGACATAGGGGAGGCACAGGACCGGTTCAAATAATCGTCACTGGTGTTGACCGTGAGCGGGAATCGAACCCGGGTCGCCGGGTTCATAGCGCAGCGCGCTAACCGCTACACTACCGCTCCCCATATGCACACGCGTTAACACACGCACACACGTGTGAACACACGGAAATGCATTAACACACACACACACACGTGTGAACACACCCACACGCGTATTTACGCATGCAAACATTTACTCACTCACATATTTACCAAAAAGTCAATGATCTCCCCTGTGCCGCCTTAACAGACTGTTGTCACAGGACAGAACCAGGTGCCATGCCATGGGTTGACTGTTGTGCCAGGCTAGGTGCAGGTCACGAGACGGACCCTGCAGGTGCCATAGGTTTACTGAGATGACTGCCAGATGCACCACCTGTGCCCGCGACTGTGCCAACTCGGTCCACAATTAAAAAGATGCCCCGTGTAGCCTTCACAGACTGTTGCGGTCAAGTGCTGTCAGCAAGCAGCATCTACGAAGGCCAGCACGGCACACGGGGGGATGGGCAGCTAGCAACACGCCCGACCGTCTTTGTCTCCCCGGTTGTGATGTTTACTACACACCACTGCACCGGGTACTCATTTTGACGCTGAGTCAACCTAGGGGAGGCTCAGGACCGGTTCGGATCGTCGTCACTGGTGTTGGCCGTGAGCGGGCATTTAACTTGGTTCCGCTGGTGATTACAACCAGCTTCATCAAGCGAGTCTACAGGGGTCTCTGCGTGAGTCTACAGGGGGTCTCTGTGTGAGTCTACAGGGGTCTCTGCGTGAGTCTACAGGGGGTCTCTGTGAGTCTACAGGGGTCTCTGTGTGAGTCTACAGGGGTCTTTGTGTGAGTCTTCAGGGGGTCTCTGTGTGAGTCTACAGGGGGTTTCTGTGTGAGTCTACAGGGGTCTCTGCGTGAGTCTACAGGGGGTCTCTGTGTGAGTCTACAGGGGGTTTCTGTGTGAGTCTACAGGGGGTCTCTGTGTGAGTCTACAGGGGGTCTCTGTGTGAGTCTACAGGGGTCTATGTGAGTCTACAGGGGGTCTCTGTGTGAGTCTACAGGGGTCTCTGCGTGAGTCTACAGGGGGTCTCTGTGTGAGTCTACAGGGGGTCTCTGTGTGAGTCTACAGGGGGTCTCTGCGTGAGTCTACAGGGGATCTCTGCATGAGTCTACAGGGGGTCTCTGCGTAAGTCTACAGGGGTCTCTGTGTGAGTCTACAGGGGTCTCTGCGTGAGTCTACAGGGGTCTCTGTGTGAGTCTACAGGGGGTCTCTGCGTGAGTCTACAGGGGGTTTCTGTGTGAGTCTACAGGGGTCTCTGCGTGAGTCTACAGGGGGTCTCTGTGTGAGTCTACAGGGGGTTTCTGTGTGAGTCTACAGGGGTCTCTGTGTGAGTCTACAGGGGGTCTCTGTGTGAGTCTACAGGGGTCTGTGCGAGTCTACAGGGGTCTCTGTGTGAGTCTACAGGGGGTCTCTGCGTGAGTCTACAGGGGGTCTCTGTGTGAGTCTACAGGGGGTCTCTGTGTGAGTCTACAGGGGGTCTCTGCGTGAGTCTACAGGGGGTCTCTGCGTGAGTCTACAGAGGGTCTCTGTGTGAGTCTACAGGGGGTCTCTGTGTTAGTCTACAGGGGGTATCTGTGTGAGTCTATAGGGGTCTCTGCGTGAGTCTACAGGGGGTCTCTGCGTGAGTCTACAGGGGGTCTCTGCGTGAGTCTACAGGGGGTCTCTGTGCGAGTCTACAGGGGGTCTCTGTGTGAGTCTACAGGGGTCTCTGTGTGAGTCTACAGGGGGTCTCTGCGTGAGTCTACAGGGGGTCTCTGTGTGAGTCTACAGGGGGTCTCTGCGTGAGTCGAGAGGGGGTCTCTGTGTGAGTCTACAGGGGTCTCTGTGTGAGTCTACAGGGGTCTCTGTGTGATTCTACACAGGGTCTCTTTGTGAGTCTTCAGGGGGTTTCTGCGTGAGTATACAGGGGGCCTCTGTGTGAGTCTACAGGGGTCTCTGTGTGAGTCTACAGGGGGTCTCTGTGTGAGTCTACAGGGGGTCTCTGCACGGTCTGCAAGCGCCCTTTTACGTTTGCCTCTTCGTCCTCCGTGCATCGCCACCTCCTTCCTCTTCCTCCTCCCCGTCCACTCCTCGTCGGAGTCGCTCGACCGCCCGCACTCCGCTCTATTCCCCCTCGCCCTGCGCTTGCCGCGTGCGCGCATGAACTCGGGCTGGGCCGGGTTCATCCCTGCGCAAGGAGGCAGTCGGTCATTGTTATTTGTACGTATTGGCAGTACACCCGTGCAGCATAGCAACACACCGGGTCCTCGTAACACAGTCCTGACGATGTGATTACTATCAGAGCGTGTTTGTTTGCGTGTTCAACACAAGTACGCGTGGTTAATGCAGTAACTTGATTCCTTGCAAAAAGGAATCATCTATTTGGTGTGTGAACATCTTAACAGCTCCTGTTTTATTGCCAGAAAGGGTAAAACCGATTCCTATTTTTTATACTTTGATTCTGGCAAAAAGGTCCAATGATATAGCTACTCACCCCGAGCTATAAATGCTCTTGACACTGCATTGTCTTTGTACTGGTCGCCTTTTGGTGTTGTTCTCTGGTCTGACACTGGTGAGACTAGGCCATGAAGAAGGCTGTCTCTGGGGTAGACCAATCAGTATCAAAGACAATGATTAAATGTTATCAGAGAGTGTTTGTTTGCGTGTTCAGTACACGTGGTTAATGCAGTAACCTGATTCCTTGCAAAAGCTATAATCTATCTGGTGTTTGAACATCTTAACACCTCCTGTTTCATTCCCATAAAGAGTAAAACCGATTCTTATTTTTCATAGTCCCGACGATGTCGCCGTTGCCCCTTGAGTGAGCTGCAGGACTCTCCATCAGAAGTTGCACTCAGATTCAGCAGCCGCGTCCCCCATTCCGAACGTGCGGTGGCGACACCACGAGTCGTATCGAGGCACCGTCCGACCGAGTCTCTAGGGGCACGAGGAGTCCAATCTTGCCACTGGAGCACGGAGCAGCCGATCGTCATCAGACTGGGCGCAGCTGTACGGCAACAGACTGCGAAGCTTCGTGTTCAGTGCTGCTCATGTCACGTTCATTTATATTATTTGGCTGCTACAATAACCCCAAGCAATACAGTAAACACGATAGGAGTGCAAAGTATAGAAAAGGTAAACAAATTACACACACACAAAATACATTTTTTTGTAAATATTCTTTGGTTCTTTCGGCAAAGTCAAGTAGATTGAAAAATAAAGTTAATAAAAATAATCAAAAACCACAAAAACGTTCATCCTCACTGATGTTGCTGACTGGTATCTTAGCGCTTTTGAGGGTTGCAGCAATTTCAGATCTTGTAACGTCTGCAGCGATGCGCCCCAAACCCTTAAGAGCGACATCGACCTGGGCAATAACGTCATCCACTGGAATGTGTTTGGGGGTGACTGAGAAGTTCAACCCTTTAGCCAAAACCGACTTTAGACCATCGCACATTGGGCTATTACTCAGATTAATAACAACCTTGTCAACGTCTAACCTTTTAACGTGTGGATCTGGTTTCTTGTTAGAAAGGAGGTTGAACTCGAAAATCAGATCTTTACATTTCGCTGACATTGTAGTGGCTGATTAAGCGGTCATGTTATCTACATGTTCCCAATCAGATGTCGACATTTTTCCCGTCAATGTTAAGTGTGATTTCAAGAGTGTCTTGTCTACATGATCTAGTTCAGTATGGAGCAGTCTAATTCTCTCTGAGATCAGGGCCAAGCTCGCCCTGAACAAAATTCGTCTGGCATTGGAAGATGTGACTGCAGCAGAAATCAGTGTCAATGAGATCGGTATTACGTTAGAGTCACGGCATCTCTTCAGAAATGTGAGTGACTCGATCAGATGAACTTTCTTGTCACGGAGATTGTTAAAAGATCTCATGGTTATGTGGAAACCCTCCCAATAGAGGCAGTTCAAATGATACAAATTAAGTGAATAAAAAATTATAAAAATAAGACACTAATTAGACTGCTCCATAAAAAAAACACTAATGTATACATTTCAATTTAAAGCTTTCGTGACTGCAGGGATTCATCTTCTTGGTTCTTTCGGTAAAGTCACGTAGAAGGGAAATAATAAAATATTAAAAAGAAAACATTAAAATTGTATTTTAATAATTGTATTTTATGTTTTTTTCCCTTCTATGTGACTTTACCGAAAGAACCAAGAAGACTAATTTATAACTCAAAAGTTTTGATTATACATGAGTGCTTTATCATTTTTATTATTCACTTTATTTTTATTTTAGTTTTTCTATCTACGTCACTTTATCGAAAGAACCAAAGAATATGAATTCCTGCAGTCACGAAAGTTTTAAGTCAAAATAAACTATTTTTGTAAATGTTGTGGGTTTACTCTCCAACATTATGAATCCGTAGGTAAAAAATAAAATTTAAATTAATAAAAATACTTTTATAAATTTTAATTTACTTTGATTAATTTTAATTTTATTTTTTACCTACGTGACTAGAATTATGAATCCGATGAGCTATGAAGCTCTTTTTCATAGATGTCCCATAGGGGGCACGGGGTCAGAAAGTTACAACACAAAACACAAACACGATAGGCGTGCAAAGTAGAGTAAAGGTAAACAAATCATTAAACTAAAACTAAATCTATTTTTACTTCACCAGGTGAAGTCCACTGAGCTATTGGCTCCTTCTTCAGAAGCGACCTGGCTGCCACAAATGACAGCTCAACCAAGTGGCTTACCACGTGGACATTTATAGCAGCAGACAAATACTCTAAACGCGTGATGTTGATTCTACAAGTGGAGCAAAAACCCGGAGGACCGGGATCGAACCCACGACCTCCTGTAGACCATGAGAGGTAGTTAACATCTCACCGGGGAGAGACACACGCAGACTCCAGATATATGACAGGCATCGTCAGGGTCGGGATCGAACCCACGACCTCCTGTAGACCAGGCGAGGTAGTTAACATCTCGCCACCATGGCGCCCCATGCATGCCACTCTGCTACGACGTCTTGGTCTCATCATTATAATCACTGCGACAATTAGTTGAGTTGCGAAGAGGCTCGGCCTGCCGTACCCACCGAGGTTCAGCAGGACGGCGTGGTTCTGCTTGATGTTCCTGTAGCGCCGCTTCTCGCACTCGGCCAGATCGCTCCACTCGGCCTTGGTGAAGAAGCCTCTGATGTCTCGGAAGTCGCCCATCTCCTGCTGCTGCTGCTGCTGAGGCGCAGAGACACGGAGGGACGAGACGCGGACGACGGTCAGACGCAGTCACGGAGGACGGAGTCACACGGAGACAGAGTCACACTGAGACAGAGTCACAGGGAGACAGAGTCACAGGGAGACAGAGTCACACGGAGACAGAGTCACAGGGATACGAGACTAAGATCCCCCGTGTGGCCTTAACAGACTGTCGGGTCAAGCGCTGTGAGCGAGTAGCGGCGCCTATGAAGGCCGGAACGACACACGAGGGGGGGGTGGGTGGCCAGCACCACGCCCGGCCGCCTTTGTCTCCCCAGTGGCCATGTTCACTACACACCGCTACACCAGGAACTCATTTGAGGCCGAGTCGACCTAGGGGATGAGGCCCAGGACCGGTTCAGAAAATCGTCACCGGTGAGGTAACTTTACCTCAGATGAGGTAACTTCACTTCATGCGAGGTAACATTACATTAGGTGAAGTAAAATTACTTCAGGTGAGGTAACTTTTCCTTTACCTCATGCGAGGTAACGTTACCTCGCGGGAGGTAACATCCCCTCAGGTAAATGTAACATTACTTGAGGTAATCCGAACGTATTCACATCACTTCAGCTAATGACCCTATCGTAATATTCTCACGTAGTTAGATCATTAAACACAATTATCGCGTGATTATTACCTCAGGGTTACATAATCGGAATTCAATGGAAGGCGAGGTAACTTTACCTCACGTGAGGTAACTTTACCTCAAGCGATGTAATATAACGTTAGGTCGAGGTAACATTACCTCAGGCAAAGGTAAAATTACGTCAGGTAAGGTAACATTATCTCAAATGAGGTAACTTTACCTTATGCGAGGTAAAATTACCTCAGGTAAATGTAACATTACTTGAGGTAATCCGAACGTATTCACATCACTTCAGCTAATGCTCATATCTTTACGCTAATATCGTTAAATCGTTAAACACAACGCTCGCGTGACGTCACCACCTCAGTGTCGAGCCGTCGACACTTCACGCGGCAGCCTCGAAGTGCACCCAGCCTGGCACAGGCGCCGTGGTGACGTCACCGTCACTCAGTGGCCAATGGCGGCGGTTGGTGGTGGTGGGGGGAGTGGGGGGGAGTGGGGGGGAGGAGGGGGTGGGGGGGAGTGGGGGGTGGGGCGGAATGGCGGTTGGTGAGTGGTGGGACCGGTGAGAGTGGTGGGGGGAGTGGGGGAGTGAGGTGGGGGGTGGGGGGTGATGGGGTGGGGGGGAGTGGGTGGGGTTTTATAATTATCGAAGGTTTTTCGGTAAAGTCACGAAGGCAAAAAAATCAAAATTAATAAAAGTAAAATTAAATAAAAATCACGACGTTTCGGAGGCAACACAAGCTTCCGTCTTCAGGTGGAACCGTCACAGCCCGACAGCTGTATCCAGTACTTGATGTGACGGTTCCGCCTGAAGACGGAAGCTTGTGTTGCCTCCGAAACGTCGTGATTTTTATTTTATTTTACTTTTATTAATTTTTAATTTTTTACCTACGTGACTTTACCGAAAAACCTAAGAATATGAATCCTTGCAGTCACGAAAACTTCAAATCTAGAATTATCGGAGTCGCAAAAGTTAGCTCAAGTGAGGTAACTTTACCTCAGGTGAAGTAAAATTACTTCAGATGAGGAAACTTTCCTGAGGTGAATTAACTTTACTTCAGGTAGAGGTAACATTTCCCCAGGTATGGTAACTTTACCTCAGGTGATATAACTTTATCTCAGAGAGAGATGACTTTACCTCAGGTGAGGCAACATTGCCTCAGGTGAAGTAGCTTTACCTCAAGCGATGTTGTGGTGCCACAGCGACGGGGCCGCTCTGCCGAGCCAGGGAGCCGCCCGGCTTCCCCCACCGCACTGCCCCCCATCACCCGCCCCACATAAGCACACACCCGCACGCATCCCCCCCCCCCCCCCCCATAGAGCTGGAAGGGAAGGTTACCTGATCGACCGGTTTTTATCCGAGAGACCCTTATCGGGATTAATTCTCACGGTTTCCGGCGATCAAGGAATTGGATGACCTCCCCCGTGCTACGTGGTACCGCGGCGCTGCTGCCGGCCTTAATATGGTGTGGTCGCGGCGTGGGGCATTCGGCCACCGCGGTTGAGGCGCATTTCCCCCCACACACACCCCCACGAGTCGACGGGGCAAGCAGGGGAGGCACGAGACAGCATGAATAGCGGGGTCACAGGGGCTGTTGCGCATAGTCATGGGGGGTTGGGATAATTGCGCTTGAGCGCGCAGGCCCCATTGTTAGGAAGGGTAAGGGAGTAATTAGGATGTACGCCGCCAACGTCGCTCACTGATTAGCATATCAACAGCGCCTGGGGACTGCCGTGCGCGGGCTTGGGGTGCACGAGCCCATTGTGCAGCGCAGCATCCCCTTTGGAGGTAGGGAGGATAAATAGAGGAGCGCAGAGGGGAAATCGCTCTCTTACTCCAGCGCCAGGCGACCAGACGCAGCTCGAGCCAGCGACCCGGACGTCCGTGCGACGCACCGAGGCACGCGGTTAACACAAGGATCAGCGGACCGCCGTGGACACTTAACAGTGAGTAAGAAGGGGAATTAGAATCATAGCCGATAAATAGGGAATAGGTGCCGGTTTAGTGGAATAGGCCAGCCTCGTCGACTCACTAATTCAACATTAGTTATCAGGTAATAAATCATTAATAGCGAAGCGTGGTCTCGCGTGATCTTGTCGTGCAGTGTGAGCGTGTGGGTGCGCTGTGTGCACAGTGGTTCGCCACGTGAGTGAGCGCTGCGCGGAGCTGAGCGCGCGGGTTGCGTGTGGGAACGCGTGTGGTACTGTGTGTGCGTAAGCTCGCGGCGTGCGTAATAGGCGTACCCCAGGTGCGCGATCATAACGCAAGCGGCCAGCAGACGGCGAGCGCTGCGCAGAGCGGCGCAAGAGTGGGTGTCGCGTGTGTTCACTCCGTGTGTGATACAGGTGCGCGATCATAACTTACGTAGTTGGTGTGGAGTTGGAGTGCACGGAGCGGCGTGTGTGTGTGTGCATACGTTCGTTACATGTCGGATACGGATGCGCATTGGTAACGTGCCGCACAGGGCTATACTGCGAGCACGGCGTTTGATTGACGATGATGTGCGCACGTATGCTCGCAGCGTGGGAGCGCGGCACGAGGCTGTAACAGTAGGGGCGTCGCATCCGAATGCCGGCGAAACCGTAGCGAGTAATAGGGAGGTGGGGTAACGTAAACACAATAGGGGATGCAGGCGGGAGGGACCCCGGGGGCCAACGGCCCCCACAAATTGGTGTCGGAAGCGGTACGGACCCCCGCGTTACCTCACGCTAAAATAAGACTAATATTTACCGGCCGGGGGGCCCCTTCGTGGAAGGCATTCGCCCGCAATCTCTTAGGGGCCAAGGAAATTAATGGATGGACGGACGCGCAGGCAGTACGTCAACTTAATATGAATCTTGATGGGCGGGCAGCCGATTTTGTAGAAGCGTTACCCGCGAGCGCACAGACACAGCTAGAGGAGCTGATGCGCCGACTCGATCAGCGTTTTGGCACGCGTGACGAGGAGGAAGCAAAATCGGCCTTAGAGGCGCGCCGGCGCCAACCTGGCGAAGATCTACGTGATTACGCCGAGGATGTGCGCGAGTTAACAAAGATCGCACGCCCGGGGTACGCAGCTGATGTTATTGAGGAACTGGCCGCCGAGAAAATCCAGCGGTACCTGTCTCGCACGGCGTGGTGGCAGCCAGACATGAGCTGCCCACGTCTTCCCTTTAACACCCTTGTCGAGCGCGCACGTAAGTGTGAAAGAATTCACAGCGAACGCGCGCAGCTCCGGGGGCTGGGACGAGAGCGCGCCATTGCGAGCCTGCTCTCGGAAGACGAGGAGGAGGAACAGGAGCTCGCAAGGACGGTAAGGGGCCGGGAAAGAGAGCCTCCAGTGTCCCGCGAGACAACCCCGGGATGGGTTGCCGGTATACAAACGGGTATAAAGGATGTCTCCGGCCAGGTAACCCAGATAGACAACAAGGTAAACCAAGTAGGTGAGAGGGTAACTCACGTAGGTGAGAGGGTAACCCAGGTACGCGAGGAAACGAATACAAATATGACCCAACTACAATCCTCCGTTGAGACCATCCGATCCGAGATGGGGGAACTAGACTCCACGGTAGGAGGGCTAACTGGAAGGATAGCGCGACTAGAAGCAGAGTATGAGCAGCAGCGCACTGGGGGAGGAGGGAGTGGGCAGAGAGCCCATTACGGAGCCGCCACCCCTCCCCGGGCATGTTATATGTGCGATCGCCGAGGGCATCTAGTGAGGGACTGTCCTCAGGTCGCCCGAGCTAGACAAGAGCTAAGGTCAAACACTAAGGCCCCCCTAGAGAGGGGACCACCGGGGGGCGAAATCGACGTAGCCCCGACACAAACAAGCTGTGAGAATAATGGCGAGCGAGTGATCTCCACACAGGTTCCAGCAACAACGCCCACAGAAACGGTGACTCCTGGCGACTGGCTGCGGGAGCTGGTGGCGGGGATCACGGGGGCCACGTCGCTGGTGGAAGGGGAGGTAAACGGAGTGCGTACCCGAATCCTGCTGGACACGGGGGCGGTGGCCTCGCTCGTGAGCGCAGCGCACTGCAGCGCGATCGGGGTCGACGTGCGTCACCTGCAGGCACCGGACCGCGCGCTGCACACGGCGAGCGGAGCCGGAATGGGGCTGCTGGGGAGAGCCACCCTAGAGGTCCGCATAGGCAGCCAGGTGTGCACGCAGGAGTTCTACGTGTCGAGTGCGTTGTGTCACGAGTGTATCGCAGGCACCGACCTCCTAGAACGGTTGGGACTTAACGTACAGCCCCGGCAACGATGCGCTACGGTGGAGGGCAGCGGGGAGCGGATTCCGTTCCTAGGACGGGAGCCGAATCGCCCACGCTTCACACCCGTGGCCGCTACGCTGGTGTCGGCCGTCACCATCGGACCTCTCGCCGAGATGCTGGTGCCAGTGGCAACCCTCTCCACCGACCCAACCCACCGACCATCGGGCGAGGTAATGCTGACTCCTCACCCGGAGTTGGCATCGCGATACGGGGTGGTAGGGTCAGCCACACTGGTAAACGCAGATGGGGGCCGGCTGTTTATACGTGTGTTTAACCCACACAGTACCCCGGCAATGATACGACGACGCACCCCGGTAGCCACCGTACACCCCCTGCACGCTCGCCACTCGAACGACTCGGTGTTCGCACTCTGGGCGGAGGACCCTGGCCGCCCCGAGGACAGCCAGGATCTGGCCTGGCGGGTCGGCCCGACCCCCCGAGCCGAGATTGTTCCACTGCAGGATGCGTTACATGTGCCTTGGGCAGCCTTACCTAAGGGGGAGGCCGATCAGTTGCGCGGGTTATTGCGGGAGTACGCCGACGTGTTCAGTGAGCACGATTCGGACGTGGGCCGGACCGACCTGGTCAAGCACCAAATTGACACAGGTGCAGCCCGACCCATCAAACTCCCCGCATACCGAGTGGGCGCGCCGGAACGGACCCAGATCAAAGAGGCAGTCACGGATATGCTACGCGATAACATAATCCAGCCCTCCGCGAGCCCTTGGTCTGCCCCGGTGGTACTGGTAACGAAAAAGGACGGATCGACTCGGTTCTGCGTTGATTACCGAAAATTGAACGCAGTCACTCTCGGCGACGCTTTTCCCATCCCACGCATCGACGACACCTTCGACAGTCTCGCAGGAGCGCGGTATTTTTCCACCCTCGATCTGGCGTCCGGTTACTGGCAGGTGGAGATGACGGAGGAGGATCGGCCAAAAACAGCATTCACCACCCCGATGGGCCTGTTTGAGTTTCGAGTGTTGCCGTTCGGACTCACTAACGCGCCCGCGACGTTCCAGCGGTTGATGGAGTTGGTGATGCGGGGCTTGCAGTGGGAACAGTGCCTGATTTACTTGGACGATGTGATAGTGTTCAGTAGATCTTTGTCTGAGCATTGGTCCAGGCTTCGAGAGGTGTTCCAGCGACTGCGAGCGGCTCATCTCAAGCTCAAGCCACGTAAGTGTTACATCGCACAACGCGAGGTGGGGTACCTCGGGCATCGCGTCAGCGAGGCAGGCGTGCACACCGATCCGGAGAAGGTACGCGCCGTAGTGGAGTGGCCACGGCCAAGGAATCTGACGGAGATCAGATCATTTTTGGGGCTCGCCACCTATTATCGTCGATTTGTAAAGGGATTCAGCGAGATTGCACGCCCTCTCACCCAACTCACCTCCCCTAAGCACCCCTATCAGTGGACGGGGGCCTGCCAGACGGCCTTCACCACTCTCAAAGACCACCTCACCCACGCCCCCACCCTCGCTTTCCCCGATTTTACCACCGATTTTATTTTGGACACCGACGCCTGCAGCAGCGGGCTGGGCGCGGTGTTGTCACAGGTACAGGATGGGACGGAACGAGTCATCGCGTACGCCAGCCGGACCTTGAGTGGGGCCGAGCTGAACTATTGCGTGACCCGCCAAGAGTTGTACGCCGTGATTTTCGCATGCAAACAGTTCCGGCCGTATTTGTACGGCAGGAGATGTCGCGTCCGCACTGACCATTATGCTCTGCAGTTTCTTCTTACATTCAAGGAGCCGCGGGGGCAGATGGCCCGGTGGTTGGCGCAGTTGCAGGAGTACAACCTGCAAATCGAGTATCGGGCTGGCCGGACGCATGCAAACGCGGACGCCTTGTCGAGGCGACCCACGGTGTACGCCGAGACGCGGGCGGAGGAGGCCTGCCCGTGTTTCACGGGGGGACGCTGCCGGCAGGCAACGGACCCCCGAGAGGCCGCGGCCACTGACCCCCCCCCAGCGAGAGAGAGTGCAGTGTGCGCCACGGAAACCCTCACAGGTGGCACTGAGGATCCCGTCGACCGCCCGGCAAGCGCGGGACCCGCGGCTCGGGACACGATTGGACGGATCCAGGAGGACGTCGGCTGCGCCTTCCCGGGCCTAAACGACGAGCAGCTGAGACAGACCCAGCAGCGAGATCCGGATCTGGCGGCAGTGGAGGCGGCACTGCGGGAGGAAAAGAGCGCCCTACCAGGACCCTGGAGCGGTTTGTATGCCCGGTTGTGTGTGCGGAACGGAGTGGTACGGGAGTTAACCGAGGCCGGCCAGCCGGGGTGCATCTGTGTTCCTGCCCAGGTGCGACCCCAGCTGCTACGGCTGGTGCATGACCACCCACTCGGGGGCCACGATGGGGAACGACGTACTCGAGAGACCCTGCGTCGCCAGTATCTCTGGCCCAAATTGGCACAAGACGTGGCGGCCTGGGTACAGGGCTGCCGCGCCTGTCAGCAGTGCGGGCCGAAACCGGCACGATATCAGGTACCCCTAAGGCCGTTCCGCGTCAGCCGCACGAATCAGCTGGTTGGGATCGACCTACAGGGGCCATTCCCGCGATCCCATCGAGGCAACCGATATATCCTAGTCGCAGTAGAGTATTTCACCCGCTACCCCGTGGCAGTGGCCATCCCTGATAAAACGGCCTTGGTGGTGGCCCGGGCATTTGTGGAACACTACGTACTTAAGCACGGGATCCCAGAACGAGTCCTCACCGACCAGGGTAGCGAGTTCGAGGCCGAGTTGTTCCAGGCACTGTGCCGAGAGTTCGGAATCCAGAAGGACCGAACCACAGCGTACCACCCCCAGGCGAACGGGATGGTGGAGCGCATGAATCAGACCTTATCGGGGAAACTCAAACGTATGGCGGCCGCAAATCAACGGGATTGGGATGAACACCTCCCCTACGCCCTTTTCGCCTACGCCACCACCGTACACACGTCGACGGGACAAACCCCGTTTTTAATGATGTTCGGCCGTGAGTCTCGTTTACCCGCAGATCTGCTATTCGGCGTCCCTTCCCCCCAGCCGGAGGAGGGAAGCCGCCCCGTGGAACACCTGTTGGAGACCCTACGAGAAGCCCGAGGCCGAGCATACCCGCAAGGGGAAGCCGCGCATCGGCGGCAGGAACAGGGCACCCGACCCCGCATGGAACCCCCCTTATTCCTGACAGGTGCTAAGGTGTGGCTACACACCCCTCGCGTCGGGGCCGGGCAGGTGGGGAAACTGACGACCTACTGGCGGGGACCCTGGACCGTGGTGCGACAGATCTCCCCCTGGACGGTACTAATTGATGGCGGGGAGAGGGGTCGAGAGACGGTGGTCAATGTCCGCCGCTTAAAACCGTGGAAAGCGGCCCCGGCGAGAGAGAACCCCGTCACCCGAAGGCCCCAAAATCCCGGAGTACCCGCATCCCCCGTGCCCGGGGGCCTCGCGCAGTATATGGGCCCCACGGAGCCCAGGGCTCCGAGGGGCCCCGGGCGGGGCCGGGGGCGACGAGGACGGCGACCCTTAAACCCCACCGCCTCTGAGTTTGTTCCCCAGCCCGCAGGTGCCAGAGGCCGAGGGGAGCCGTTGGAATGGAGGAGGAGACCACCGCCGGAGCCCCAGGAGACGGAGCCGCCACCCCCGAGGCCAGCCACAAGGGCCGGGCGAATCCCGCGGACCCCGCGGCGATACCTCGTGGGGGCAACCCAGGCGAGGTGCTCAAGTCAACCCGGGACGGGGACTGGCACCCCGGGGGGCTATGTGGTGCCACAGCGACGGGGCCGCTCTGCCGAGCCAGGGAGCCGCCCGGCTTCCCCCACCGCACTGCCCCCCATCACCCGCCCCACATAAGCACACACCCGCACGCATCCCCCCCCCCCCCCCATAGAGCTGGAAGGGAAGGTTACCTGATCGACCGGTTTTTATCCGAGAGACCCTTATCGGGATTAATTCTCACGGTTTCCGGCGATCAAGGAATTGGATGACCTCCCCCGTGCTACGTGGTACCGCGGCGCTGCTGCCGGCCTTAATATGGTGTGGTCGCGGCGTGGGGCATTCGGCCACCGCGGTTGAGGCGCATTTCCCCCCACACACACCCCCACGAGTCGACGGGGCAAGCAGGGGAGGCACGAGACAGCATGAATAGCGGGGTCACAGGGGCTGTTGCGCATAGTCATGGGGGGTTGGGATAATTGCGCTTGAGCGCGCAGGCCCCATTGTTAGGAAGGGTAAGGGAGTAATTAGGATGTACGCCGCCAACGTCGCTCACTGATTAGCATATCAACAGCGCCTGGGGACTGCCGTGCGCGGGCTTGGGGTGCACGAGCCCATTGTGCAGCGCAGCATCCCCTTTGGAGGTAGGGAGGATAAATAGAGGAGCGCAGAGGGGAAATCGCTCTCTTACTCCAGCGCCAGGCGACCAGACGCAGCTCGAGCCAGCGACCCGGACGTCCGTGCGACGCACCGAGGCACGCGGTTAACACAAGGATCAGCGGACCGCCGTGGACACTTAACAGTGAGTAAGAAGGGGAATTAGAATCATAGCCGATAAATAGGGAATAGGTGCCGGTTTAGTGGAATAGGCCAGCCTCGTCGACTCACTAATTCAACATTAGTTATCAGGTAATAAATCATTAATAGCGAAGCGTGGTCTCGCGTGATCTTGTCGTGCAGTGTGAGCGTGTGGGTGCGCTGTGTGCACAGTGGTTCGCCACGTGAGTGAGCGCTGCGCGGAGCTGAGCGCGCGGGTTGCGTGTGGGAACGCGTGTGGTACTGTGTGTGCGTAAGCTCGCGGCGTGCGTAATAGGCGTACCCCAGGTGCGCGATCATAACGCAAGCGGCCAGCAGACGGCGAGCGCTGCGCAGAGCGGCGCAAGAGTGGGTGTCGCGTGTGTTCACTCCGTGTGTGATACAGGTGCGCGATCATAACTTACGTAGTTGGTGTGGAGTTGGAGTGCACGGAGCGGCGTGTGTGTGTGTGCATACGTTCGTTACATGTCGGATACGGATGCGCATTGGTAACGTGCCGCACAGGGCTATACTGCGAGCACGGCGTTTGATTGACGATGATGTGCGCACGTATGCTCGCAGCGTGGGAGCGCGGCACGAGGCTGTAACAGTAGGGGCGTCGCATCCGAATGCCGGCGAAACCGTAGCGAGTAATAGGGAGGTGGGGTAACGTAAACACAATAGGGGATGCAGGCGGGAGGGACCCCGGGGGCCAACGGCCCCCACAATGTAATGTAACATTAGGTAGAGGTAACTTTACCTCAGGTAAATGTAACATTACTTGATGTTATCCTAACGTATTCACATCACTTCAGCTAATGCTCCTATCGTAATATTGTCACGTAGTTAAATCATTAAACACAATTATCGCGTGATTATTACCTCAGGGTAAGGTAATCGGAATTCAATGGAAGGCGAGATAACTTTACCTCGCGGGAGGTAACATCACCTCAGGTAAATGTAACATTACTTGAGGTAATCCGAACGTATTCACATCACTTCAGCTAATGTTCATATTTTTACGCGAATATCGTTAAATCGTTAAACACAACGCTCGCGTGACGTCACCACCTCAGTGTCGAGCCGTCGACACTTCACGCGGCAGCCTCGAAGTGCACCCAGCCTGGCACAGGCGCCGTGGTGACGTCACCGTCACTCAGTGGCCAATGGCGGCGATTGGCGGTGGTGGGAGGGGAGTGGGGGGGGGACGAGGGGGTGGGGGGAGTGGGGGATGGGGGGAGTGGGGGGGGGAGTGGCGGGGAGTGAGGGGGGGGTCATGGGGTGGGGGGAGTGGGGGGGGGAGTGGGTGGAGTGAGGGGGGGGTGATGGAGTGGGGGAAGTGGCGGGGAGTGGGGGGTGGGGGAGTGGTGGGGGGTGAGGGGAGTGATGGAGTGGGGGGAGTGGGGGGGGTGGGGGGATGGGGGGAGTGGGTGAGTGGCGGGGAGTGAAGGGGGGGGGGGGTGATGGGGTGGGGGGGAGTGGGGGGGGTTTATAATTATCGGAGTCGCAAAAGTTGCTACAAATGCTACGGGCCCCGCACTTTCAAGGGCCCCGCGCTAAATGCTTTCAAGATATCAATTCGGGTTAATTGATTCTGCACTTGCTCTATTACTATAGTACTATACCGCCTTCAACTTTTTTTTATATGAACGACTGGGTGTTTAAGGTTAGCGATTATTCGTATTATCCGGCTGTATAGCAAATGAAAAAATACAAATACTTTACTGTGCAAGTAAAAAATGTGTTTTAATGTTTACGTTTAAAAAATAATAATTGGGCCCCTTTCTAGCACATGCTACAGGCCCCGAACTAACTTTATCCGGCACTGAGGGTAAGGTAATCAGAATGTGATGCAATCCGTATCAAATCACGTTATATTATAAGGTAATCTTCACCGCGACATTCTCATTCAGTGCAAAGTAAATCTTGTACAATTAATTAGTCGCTCGTGTCAACACTGTACGAGATGTGTAGCTGTAATCGTAACGTGAAGTCGTCTCGTAGCGTAAATCTTACACGATTTAAAATTCGCGTGAGATAGAATCCTCACTTGACTACTGGTAGGAACCTCCTGGTTACACCAGCCCACAGGGGATTATTGTGTCCGTCCGTCCGTCGTGAAGGGAGGGGCTGGGTGGGGAGGGAGGGGCTGGGTGGGGAGGGTGGGAGGGGCTGGGTGGGGAGGGGCTGGGTGGGGAGGGGTGGGGCTGGGTGGGGAGGAGCTGGTCACCCCGTGGTGCCCTTAGTAACCTCAGGTCGAGGTAACGTTACCTCAGCTGAGGTAACGTTACTTCAGGTAGAGGTAACTTTACCTCACCTGAGGTAACATTACTTCAGGTAGAGGTAACTTTACCTCAGGCGAGGTAACTTTACCTCAAGCGATGTAATATAACGTTAGGTCGAGATAACATTACCTCAGGCAGAGGTAAAATTACGTCAGGTAAGGTAACATTATCTCAAATGAGGTAACTTTACCTCATGCGAGGTAAAATTACCTCAGGTAAATGTAACATTACTTGAGGTAATCCGAACGTATTCACATCACTTCAGCTAATGCTCATATTTTTACGCTAATATCGTTAAATCGTTAAACACAACGCTCGCGTGACGTCACCACCTCAGTGTCGAGCCGTCGACACTTCACGCGGCAGCCTCGAAGTGCACCCAGCCTGGCACAGGGCGCCGTGGTGACGTCACCGTCACTCAGTGGCCAATGGCGGCGATTGGTGGTGGTGGGGGGGAGTGGGGGGTGGGAGGTGGGGGGGAGTGGGGGGGGGGAACGGAGTGGGGGCGGAATGGCGGTTGGGGGTGTGGGGGGGTGGGGAAGAGGGGGGAGGGGGACGAGGGGGTGGGGGTGAGTGGGGGCGGAATAGATAGATAGATCGTTTTATTGTCATTGTCACCAGTACAACGAAATTTAAAATGCTCACCAGTCAGGGCATCATTCATAAATTTAAA
>WFAB01002814.1:0-26465 GCA_018977245.1 Lethenteron camtschaticum | reverse complement strand
GGTGGGTGGTGAGGTGGTGGTGGTGGTGGTGGAGGTGGGGGTGATGGTGGTGGAGGTGGGGGTGGTGATGGTGGTGTGATGGTGGTGGAGGTGGGGGTGATGGTGGTGGTGGTGATGGTGGTGATGGTGGTGATGGTAGTGGTGGTGATGATGGTGATGGTGGTGATGGTAGTGGTGGTGATGGTAGTGATGATGATGATGGTGGTGATGGTAGTGATGGTAGTGATTGTAGTGATGGTAGTGATGATGATGATGGTGGTGATGGTAGTGATGGTGATGATGATGGTGGTGATGATGGTGATGGTAGTGGAGATGGTTAATTAATGATTCGTATCCTTAGCCCAGCAGAGTGGACTAATCCCCATCTGTCCCATCTCCCCCCCCCACTCTCCCCACTACCCAGCTACTCTCCACAACTGGTGCCTGCTGCTACTACTGCTGCTACTGCTGCTGCTACTGCTGCTGCTACTGCAGCTGCTACTGCTGCTGCTGCTACTGCAGCTGTCACGACACCATCCACGCTGGGAAACCCTCGCATGTACGTGGGACACGCAGAGAGACACAGACACCCACTCAGTCACCCACTCAGTCATTCACTCACCTGCCCACTCAGTCATTCACTCACATACTCACTCACCCACCCACCCACTCAGTCACCCACTCACCCACCCACTCACCCACCCACTCACCCACTCACCCACCCACTCACCCACTCACCCACTCACCCACTCACCTACCCACCCACCCACCCACTCACTCACCCACCCACTCACCCACCCACCCACTCACCCACCCACTCACTCACTCACCCACCCACTCACCCACTCACCCACCCACTCACCCACCCACTCACTCACTCACCCACCCACCCACTCACTCACTCACTCACTCACTCACCCACCCACTCACCCACTCACCCACCCACTCACCCACTCACTCACTCACTCACCCACCCACCCACCCACTCACTCACTCACTCACTCACCCACCCACCCACTCACCCACCCACTCACCCACCCACTCACTCACTCACTCACCCACCCACCCACTCACTCACTCACTCACCCACTCACCCACCCACTCACCCACTCACTCACTCACCCACCCACCCACTCACTCACCCACCCACCCACCCACTCACTCACTCACTCACCCACCCACCCACTCACCCACCCACCCACCCACTCACTCACCCACCCACCCACTCAATCACTCACCCACCCACTCACTCACTCACTCACCCACCCACCCACTCACCCACCCACCCACCCACCCACCCACCCACCCACCCACCCACTCACTCACTCACCCACCCACCCACCCACCCACCCACTCACCCACCCACCCACTCACTCACCCACTCACCCACCCACCCACCCACTCACTCACTCACCCACCCACCCACCCACCCACTCACTCACCCACCCACCCACTCACCCACCCACTCACCTACCCACCCACCCACCCACTCACCCACCCACTCACTCACCCACTCACCCACTCACCCACTCACTCACTCACCCACCCACCCACCCACTCACCCACCCACCCACCCACTCACCCACTCACTCACCCACCCACCCACCCACTCACCCACCCACCCACCCACTCACTCACCCACCCACCCACTCACCCACCCACCCACCCACTCACTCCTTTTCTCTCCCTCCCGCCCCACAGACGCAGGCTGGATCTGTCTGCCCCCCACTCTTCCACTCCCTCCCGTGGTGGCTGCGGTAGTAGTGGTGGTGGTGGTGGTGGTGGCGGTAGTGGTGGTGGTGGTGGCGTTAGTGGTGGTGGTGGTGGCGGTGGTGGTGGTGGTGGTGGTGGTAGCAATGGTGGTAACTCCCCCTGCCATCAGCTTCAATGCTCTGTCTCCAGCATCTCGAGGGGTCACCGAGGGAGGGAAGTGGGGGGCGAGGGGGGGCTTGCTAGGGGGCAGCCCCCCACACAGGCCCCCCCCCAACAGCAGCAGCAGCAGCAGCCCCCCACCCACCAAAGATGCCACGTCAAGAAACCGCTGAACGCCTTCATGCTGTACATGAAGGAGACACGGGGGAGAGTGATCGCAGAGTGTACGCTGAAGGAGAGCGCTGCTATCAACCAGATCCTGGGGCGTAGGGTGAGTGGGTGGGTGAGTGGGTGGGTGAGTGAGTGGGTGGGTGGGTCGGTGGGTGGGTGGGTCGGTGGGTGAGTGGGTGGGTGAGTGGGTGGGTGGGTGGGTGGGTGAGTGGGTGAGTGGGTGGGTGGGTGAGTGGGTGAGTGGGTGGGTGGGTGAGTGATCGCAGAGTGTACGCTGAAGGAGAGCGCTGCCATCAACCAGATCCTGGGGCGGAGGGTGAGTGGGTGGGTGGGTGGGTGAGTGGGTGGGTGGGTGAGTGGGTGGGTGAGTGGGTGGGTGGGTGGGTGGGTGAGTGGGTGAGTGGGTGGGTGGGTGAGTGATCGCAGAGTGTACGCTGAAGGAGAGCGCTGCCATCAACCAGATCCTGGGGCGGAGGGTGAGTGGGTGGGTGGGTGGGTGGGTGCGTGAGTGGGTGAGTGGGTGGGTGAGTGGGTGGGTGGGTGGGTGGGTGAGTGGGTGAGTGGGTGGATGGGTGAGTGGGTGAGTGGGTGGGTGAGTGGGTGGGTGAGTGGGTGGGTGGGTGGGTGGGTGAGTGGGTGAGTGGGTGAGTGGGTGGGTGGGTGAGTGATCGCAGAGTGTACGCTGAAGGAGAGCGCTGCCATCAACCAGATCTTGGGGCGGAGGGTGAGTGGGTGGGTGAGTGGGTGGGTGAGTGGGTGGGTGGGTGGGTGGGTGAGTGGGTCCGTGGGTGGGTGGGTGGGTGAGTGGGTGGGTGGGTGAGTGGGAGGGTGCGTGAGTGGGTGAGTGGGTGGGTGGGTGGGTGGGTGAGTGGGTCCGTGGGTGGGTGGGTGGGTGAGTGGGTGGGTGGGTGGGTGAGTGGGTGGGTGGGTGGGTGGGTGGGTGGGTGAGTGGGTGGGTGGGTGGGTGAGTGGGTGGGTGGGTGAGTGGGTGGGTGGGTGAGTGGGTGGGTGGGTGAGTGGGTGGGTGGGTGAGTGGGTGGGTGGGTGAGTGGGTGGGTGGGTGAGTGGGTGGGTGGGTGAGTGAGTGGGTGGGTGGGTGGGTGAGTGAGTGGGTGGGTGGGTGAGTGAGTGGGTGGGTGGGTGAGTGGGTGGGTGGGTGAGTGGGTGGGTGAGTGGGTGGGTGAGTGGGTGGGTGGGTGGGTGATCGCAGAGTGTACGCTGAAGGAGAGCGCTGCCATCAACCAGATCCTGGGGCGGAGGGTGAGTGGGTGGGTGGGTGGGTGAGTGGGTGGGTGGGTGAGTGGGTGGGTGAGTGGGTGGGTGGGTGAGTGGGTGGGTGAGTGGGTGGGTGGGTGAGTGGGTGGGTGGGTGGGTGTGAGTGGGTGGGTGGGTGAGTGGGGGTGGGTGGGTGAGTGGGTGGGTGGGTGGGTGAGTGGGTGGGTGGGTGGTGGGTGGGTGGGTGGGTGGGTGGGTGGGTGGGTGGGTGGGTGAGTGGGTGGGTGGGTGGGTGGGTGGTGGGTGGGTGAGTGGGTGGGTGGGTGAGTGGGTGGGTGGGTGAGTGGGTGGGTGGGTGAGTGGGTGGGTGGGTGAGTGGGTGGGTGGGTGAGTGGGTGGGTGGGTGGGTGAGTGGGTGGTGGGTGGGTGGGTGGGTGGGTGGGTGGGTGGTGGGTGAGTGGGTGGGTGGGTGGGTGAGTGGGTGGGTGGGTGGGTGAGTGGGTGGTGGGTGGGTGGTGGGGTGGGTGGGTGGGTGGGGTGGGTGGGTGGGTGGGTGAGTGGGTGGGTGGGTGGGTGAGTGGGTGGGTGGGTGGGTGAGTGGGTGGGTGGGGGGGGTGGTGGGTGGGTGGGTGGGTGAGTGGGTGGGTGGGTGGGTGGGTGAGTGGGTGGGTGGGTGGGTGAGTGGGTGGGTGGGTGGGTGAGTGGGTGGGTGGGTGAGTGAGTGAGTGGGTGAGTGAGTGAGTGGATGGGTGGGTGAGTGGGTGGGTGGGTGAGTGAGTGGGTGGGTGAATGAGTGGGTGGGTGAGTGAGTGAGTGTCTGGGTGGGTGGGTGAGTGTCTGTGTGTGTGTATGTATCTGTGTGTGTGTGTATGTATCTGTGTGTGTGTGTCTGTATCTGTGTGTGTGTGTCTGTATGTATCTGTGTGTATGCATGTATCTGTGTGTATCTCTGTGTGTGTCTGTATGTGTCTGTGTGTGTGTATCTGTGTGTATCTGTGTGTGTGTATGTATCTGTGTGTGTGTGTGTATGTCTGTGTGTCTGTGTGTGTATCTGTGTGTGTGTTGCAGTGGCACGCTCTAACGCGTGACCAGCAGGCGCGCTACTACGAGTTGGCACGCAAAGAGCGCCAGCTCCACATGCAGCTTTACCCCGGCTGGTCCGCACGAGACAACTACGTAACGCACGCACACACACACACACATACACAGACACACACATACACAGACACACACACACACATACACACACACATACACACACAGACACACATACACACAGACATACACACATAGACACACACACACACATACACAGACACATACACAGACACACACACAGACATACACACACAGACACACACACACATACACAGACACATACACACACATACACACAGACATACACACATAGACACACACACACAGACACATACACAGACACACACACAGACATACACACATAGACACACACACATACACAGACACATACACACACATACACACACAGACACACAGACACACACACACAGACACACACACATACATACACACACACACATACACACACAGACACACATACACACAGACATACACACATAGACACACACACACATACACACAGACACACTCACACACACAGACACATACACACAGACATACACACACATACATACACACGTAGACACACACACACATACACAGACACACGTAGACACACACACATACACACAGACACACACATACACACGGACACACACACAGTGACACACACACAGACATACACACACACAGACACACACACAGACACACACATACACACACACGTAGACACACACACATACACACACACACGTAGACACACACACATACACACACACGTAGACACACACACATACACACACACGTAGACACACACACATACACACACACAGACACACACAGACACACACACATACACACACACGTAGACACACACACATACACACACACGTAGACACACACACATACACACACACGTAGACACACACACATACACACACACGTAGACACACACACATACACACACACAGACACACACAGACACACACACATACACACACACGTAGACACACACACATACACACACACGTAGACACACACACATACACACACACGTAGACACACACACATACACACACACGTAGACACACACACATACACACACACAGACACACACAGACACACACACATACACACACACGTAGACACACACACATACACACACACGTAGACACACACACATACACACACACGTAGACACACACACATACACACACACAGACACACACACAGACACACACACAGACACACACACATACACACATACACAGACACACCCACCCACTGACTCACTCACCCACCCACCTATTCACCCACCCACCCAATCACCCACTCACTCACCCACTCACTCACTCACCCACCCACTCACCCACCCACCCACCCACTCACTCACTCACTCACTCACCCACCCACTCACTCACTCACTCACCCACTCACCCACCCACTCACCCACTCACCCACCCACCCACTCACCCACTCACTCACTCACTCACCCACCCACCCACCCACCCACCCACTCACCTACCCACTCACCCACCCACCCACCCACTCACCCACTCACTCACCCACTCACTCACACACCCACTCACCCACCCACCCACTCACTCACTCACTCACCCACCCACCCACCCACTCACTCACTCACTCACTCACCCACCCACTCACTCACCCACCCACCCACTCACCCACCCTCCCACTCATCCACCCAGTCACCCACCCACTTACTCACTCACCCATCCACCCACTCAACACTCACCCACACACTCACCCACCCACCCACCCACTCACTCATCCACTCACCCACCCACCCACTCACCAACCTATCCACCCACTCACTCACCCACTCACTCATCCACTCACCCACTCACCCACCCACTCACCCACCCACTCACCCACTCACCCACCCACTCACTCACTCACCCACTCACCCACTCACCCACCCACTCACCCACTCACCCACCCACCCACTCACCCACTCACTCACTCACTCACTCACCCACCCACCCACCCACCCACCCACCCACTCACCCACCCACTCACCCACTCACCCACCCACCCACCCACTCACTCACCCACCCACTCACCCACTCACTCACTCACTCACCCACCCACTCACCCACTCACCCACTCACCCACCCACTCACCCACCCACCCACCCACTCACCCACCCACCCACCCACTCACTCACTCACTCACCCACCCACTCACTCACCCACCCACCCACTCACTCACTCACCCACCCACTCACTCACCCACTCACCCACCCACTCACCCACTCACTCACCCACTCACCCACCCACTCACCCACCCACTCACCCACCCACTCACCCACTCACTCACCCACCCACCCACCCACCCACCCACCCACTCACCCAATCACCCACCCACTCACCCACTCACCCACCCACCCACTCACTCACCCACTCATTCACTCACCCACCCACCCACTCACCCACCCACTCACCCACCCACTCACCCACTCACCCACTCACCCACTCACCCACCCACTCACCCACCCACCCACTCACTTACTCACCCACCCACTCACTCACCCACTCACCCACCCACTCACCCACCCACTCACCCACCCACTCACTCACCCACCCACTCACCCACTCACCCACCCTCTGTTCGACTGTATAAATATTCTGACTCTCTCTTTCTCTCTCTGCTCATCCCAGGGGAAGCGGAAAAAGAGAAAAAAGGAGAGGCAACACGGGGAGATCGCAGGTAAGAGCGGCAGCATTTGTGGATATCTCAGTGATTAACACTGAACCCTGTGGGAGCCTCAGTCTGGCTCTGTGAGCCTCAGTGATTAACACTGAACCCTGTGGGAGCCTTAGTCTGGCTCTGTGAGCCTCAGTGATTAACACTGAACCCTGTGGGAGCCTCAGTCTGGCTCTGTGAGTCTCAGTGAGTAACACTGAACCCTGTGGGAGTCTTAGTCTGGCTCTGTGAATATCAGTGATTAACACTGAACCCTGTGGGAGCCTTAGTCTGGCTCTGTGAGTCTCAGTGATTAACACTGAACCCTGTGGGAGTCTCACTCAGAGATTAACACTGAACCCTGTGGGAGTCTCAGTGATTAACACTGAACCCTGTGGGAGTCTCAGTGATTAACACTGAACCCTGTGGGAGCCTTAGTCTGGCTCTGTGAGCCTCAGTGATTAACACTGAACCCTGTGGGAGCCTTAGTCTGACTCTGTGAGTCTCGGTGATTAACACTGAACCCTGTGGGAGCCTTAGTCTGGCTCTGTGAGTCTCAGTGATTAACACTGAACCCTGTGGGAGTCTCGGTGATTAACACTGAACCCTGTGGGAGCCTTAGTCTGGCTCTGTGAGTCTCAGTGATTAACACTGAACCCTGTGGGAGTCTCAGTGATTAACACTGAACCCTGTGGGAGTCTCACTGATTAACACTGAACCCTGTGGGAGTCTCACTCAGTGATTAACACTGAACCCTGTGGGAGTCTCAGTGATTAACACTGAACCCTGTGGGAGTCTCACTCAGTGATTAACACTGAACCCTGTGGGAGTCTCAGTGATTAACACTGAACCCTGTGGGAGCCTCAGTGATTAACACTGAACCCTGTGGGAGTCTCAGTGATTGACACTGAACCCTGTGGGAGTCTCAGTGATTGACACTGAACCCTGTGGGAGCCTCAGTGATTAACACTGAACCCTGTGGGAGTCTCAGTGATTGACACTGAACCCTGTGGGAGCCTCAGTGATTAACACTGAACCCTGTGGGAGTCTCAGTGATTGACACTGAACCCTGTGGGAGCCTCAGTGATTAACACTGAACCCTGTGGGAGCCTCACTGATTAACACTGAACCCTGTGGGAGTCTCAGTGATTAACACTGAACCCTGTGGGAGCCTCAGTGATTAACACTGAACCCTGTGGGAGTCTCAGTGATTAACACTGAACCCTGTGGGAGCCTCAGTAATTAACACTGAACCCTGTGGGAGTCTCAGTGATTGACACTGAACCCTATGGGAGCCTCAGTGATTGACACTGAACCCTATGGGAGTCTCAGTGATTAACACTGAACCCTGTGGGCGCCTCAGTGATTAACACTGAACCCTGTGGGAGTCTCAGTGATTGACACTGAACCCTGTGGGAGTCTCAGCATCTCTCTGTCTCTCTCTGTGGGCTGCTGCAGATATCAACGCGCCAAAGAAATGTCGCGCTCGCTACGGCCTCGATCAGCAGAACAACTGGTGTGGGCCCTGCAGGTGTGTAGCCTCGATACACACAGACACACACACACAGACACACACAGACACACAGACACACAGACACACACACAGACACACACACAGACACAGACACACAGACACACACACAGACACAGACACACAGACACACACACAGACACACACACAGACACACACACAGACACACACACACAGACACAGACACACACACAGACACACACACAGACACACACACAGACACACACAGACACACACACAGACACACACAGACACACACACAGACACACACAGACACACACACAGACACACACAGACACACACACAGACACAGACACACACACAGACACACACACACACAGACACACACAGACACAGACACACACAGACACACACACAGACACACACACACAGACACACACACACAGAGACACACACATACACAGAGACACACACATACACAGACACACACACAGACACACACACAGACACACACACACAGACACACACACACAGACACACACACACAGACACACACACACACACACAGACACACACACACACACAGACACACACACAGACACAGACACACACACAGACACAGACACACACACACACACAGACACACACACACAGTTTGTAGCCTCGATACACCCACACAGGGTGGTGATGGTGGTGATGTTGGTGGTGATGGTGGTGGAGGTGGTGATGGAGATGGTGATGGTGGTTGTGGTGGTGGTGGTGATGGTGGAAGTGGTGGTGATGGTGGTGATGATGGTGGTGGTGATGATGATGATGGTGGTCGTGGTGATGATGTCTCTGCATGTGAGTGTGGACGTGTAGACCCATGCGTGTGTACACGTGTGTGTGTGTGTACACGTGTGTGTGTGTACACGTGTGTGTGTGTGTGTACACGTGTGTGTGTGTGTGTGTACAAGTGCGTGTGTGTGTACACGTGTGTGTGTGTGTGTACAAGTGCGTGTGTGTGTACACGTGTGTGTGTACAAGTACGTGTGTGTGTACACGTGTGTGTGTGTACAAGTGCGTGTGTGTGTGCACGTGTGTGTGTACACGTGCGTGTGTGTGTGCACGTGTGTGTGTGTGTGCACGTGTGTGTGTGTGTGTGCACGTGTGTGTGTGTGCACGTGTGTGTGTGTGTGTGCACGTGTGTGTGTGTACACGTGTGTGTGTGTGTGTGTACACGTGTGTGTGTGTGTGTACACGTGTGTGTGTGTGTGTACACGTGTGTGTTTGTACACGTGTGTGTGTTTGTGTACACGTGTGTGTGTGTGTACACGTGTGTGTGTGTGTACACGTGTGTGTGTGTGTTGTACATGTGTGTGTGTGTAACTCTTGTGTTGTACATGTGTCTGTGTGTGTGTAACACTGTGTGTCTATGTCACCATCACCACCACCATCACCTCCACCACCTCCACCACCACCACCACCTCCATCACCACCATCACCACCACCATCATCACCTCCACCACCATCACCTCCACCACCACCACCACCTCCACCATCACCACCACCACCACCTCCATCACCACCATCACCACCACCTCCATCACCACCATCACCACCATCACCACCATCACCACCACCTCCATCACCACCATCACCACCATCACCACCACCACTACCACCACCATCTTCTCTATGGGTCTGCTCCCTCCCCTCCCATCTATGTGGCTTTTTGCCTGTCTGCTGCCTGCTGTCTGCTGTCTGTCTGTCTGTCTGCTGGCTGTCTGTCTGTCTGCCTGTGCTGTCTGTCTGCCTGCTGCCTGCTATCTGCTGTCTGTCTGCCCGCTATCTGCTGTCTGTCTGCTGCCTGTCTACTGTCTGCCTGTCTGTCCGCCCGCCCGTCCGTCTGGTCTCCCTCTCCTCCCCGTGCGTTCATCTCAGAAGGAAGAAACGCTGTGTACGCTACATGGGCGGTGGTGGCGGTGGCGGCGGCGGTGGCGGTAGCAGTAGCCGTGGTGGCCGTGGCAACGCCAACGCCGCTGAAGACGGCCGCCCCCTCGGGTCCGACTACGACGAAGATGACGATGACGACGATGACGACGATGACGATGAAGATGATGACAACGACGATGAAGATGAGGATGATGAGGAGGTGGACACAGGAAGGGCGGCACCCGTCACGATGAGGATGATGATGATGGACGGTTGCAACCGATCGCGGCAATCGCAGCAATCGCAGCAGTCGCAACCGTCGCAACCGTCGCAACCGACGCAACCGTCGCAACCGACGCGACCGTCGCAACCGTCCCAACACCTCGGCCGTTCCCAGAATGCACCGGGGCAGCAGCCGCCACCGGCGGTTCCGCAGGCCGGGATTTCCCAGCATGCACCGGGGCATGTCCAGGCGGAAGTGGCTGGGGCTACCCAGAATGCCTTGCAGCAGGGCCGTGCGTTTCCGTTGCTGCCCAAGATGGAGGTGAGGGTTCAGTGTTAAAGTGTCTACCCATAGACTTCAATGTTAAAGTGTCTACCCATAGACTTCAATGTTAAAGTGTCTACCCATAGACTTCAATGTTAAAGTGTCTACCCATAGACTTCAATGTTAAAGTGTCTACCCATAGACTTCAATGTTAAAGTGTCTACCCATAGACTTCAATGTTAAAGTGTCTACCCCTAGACTCCAATGTTAAAGTGTCTACCCATAGACTCCAATGTTAAAGTGTCTACCCATAGACTTCAATGTTAAAGTGTCTACCCATAGACTCCAATGATAAAGTGTCTACCCCTAGACTCCAATGTTAAAGTGTCTACCCATAGACTTCAATGTTAAAGTGTCTACCCATAGACTTTAATGTTAAAGTGTCTACCCATAGACTCCAATGTTAAAGTGTCTACCCCTAGACTCCAATGTTAAAGTGTCTACCCATAGACTTTAATGTTAAAGTGTCTACCCATAGACTCCAATGTTAAAGTGTCTACCCCTAGACTCCAATGTTAAAGTGTCTACCCATAGACTCCAATGTTAAAGTGTCTACCCATAGACTTCAATGTTAAAGTGTCTACCCATAGACTCCAATGATAAAGTGTCTACCCATAGACTTCAATGTTAAAGTGTCTACCCATAGACTTCAATGTTAAAGTGTCTACCCATAGACTTCAATGTTAAAGTGTCTACCCATAGACTTCAATGTTAAAGTGTCTACCCGTAGACTCCAATGTTAAAGTGTCTACCGATAGACTCCAATGTTAAAGTGTCTACCCATAGACTTCAATGTTAAAGTCTCTACCCATAGACTTCAATGTTAAAGTGTCTACCCATAGACTTCAATGTTAAAGTGTCTACCCATAGACTTCAATGTTAAAGTGTCTACCCATAAACTTCAATGTTAAAGTCTCTACCCATCGACTTCAATGTTAAAGTGTCTACCCATAGACTTCAATGTTAAAGTGTCTACCCATAGACTTCAATGTTAAAGTCTCCCATAGACTTCAATGTTAAAGTGTCTACCCATAGACTTCAATGTTAAAGTGTCTACCCATAGACTCCAATGTTAAAGTGTCTACCCATAGACTTCAATGTTAAAGTGTCTACCCATAGACTTCAATGTTAAAGTGTCTACCCGTAGACTTCAATGTTAAAGTGTCTACCCATAGACTTCAATGTTAAAGTGTCTACCCATAAACTTCAATGTTAAAGTGTCTACCCATAGACTTCAATGTTAAAGTGTCTACCCATAGACTTCAATGTTAAAGTGTCTACCCATAGACTTCAATGTTAAAGTGTCTACCCATAGACTTCAATGTTAAGGCTCCCATAGACTCCAATGTTAAAGTGTCTACCCATAGACTTCAATGTTAAAGTGTCTACCCATAGACTCCAATGTTAAAGTGTCTACCCATAGACTTGAATGTTAAAGTCCCCACCCATAGACTTCAATGTTAAAGTGTCTACCCATTGACTTCAATGTTAAAGTGTCTACCCATTGACTTCAATGTTAAAGTGTCTACCCATAGACTTCAATGTTAAAGTCTCCCATAGACTTCAATGTTAAAGTGTCTACCCATAGACTTCAATGTTAAAGTGTCTACCCATAGACTCCAATGTTAAAGTGTCTACCCATAGACTTCAATGTTAAAGTGTCTACCCATAGACTTGAATGTTAAAGTCCCCACCCATAGACTTCAATGTTAAAGTGTCTACCCATTGACTTCAATGTTAAAGTGTCTACCCATAGACTTCAATGTTAAAGTGTCTACCCATAGACTTCAATGTTAAAGTGTCTACCCATAGACTTCAATGTTAAAGTGTCTACCCATAGACTTCAATGTTAAGGCTCCCATAGACTCCAATGTTAAAGTGTCTACCCATAGACTTCAATGTTAAAGTGTCTACCCATAGACTTCAATGTTAAAGTGTCTACCCATAGACTTCAATGTTAAAGTGTCTACCCATAGATTCCAATGTTAAAGTGTCTGCCCATAGACTTCAATGTTAAAGTGTCTACCCATAGACTTCAATGTTAAAGTGTCTACCCATAGACTTGAATGTTAAAGTGTTTACCCATAGACTTCAATGTTAAAGTGTCTACCCATAGACTTCAATGTTAAAGTGTCTACCCATAGACTTCAATGTTAAAGTCTCCCATAGACTCCAATGTTAAAGTGTCTACCCATAGACTTCAATGTTAAAGTGTCTACCCATAGACTCCAATGTTAAAGTCTCCACCCATAGACTTCAATGTTAAAGTGTCTACCCATAGACTTCAATGTTAAAGTCTCCACCCATAGACTTCAATGTTAAAGTGTCTACCCATAGACTTCAATGTTAAAGTGTCTACCCATAGACTTCAATGTTAAGGCTCCACCCATAGACTTCAATGTTAAAGTGTCTACCCATAGACTTCAATGTTAAAGTGTCTACCCATAGACTTCAATGTTAAAGTGTCTACCCATTGACTTCAATGTTAAAGTGTCTACCCATAGACTTCAATGTTAAAGTCTCCCATAGACTTCAATGTTAAAGTGTCTACCCATAGACTTCAATGTTAAAGTGTCTACCCATAGACTCCAATGTTAAAGTGTCTACCCATAGACTTCAATGTTAAAGTGTCTACCCATAGACTTGAATGTTAAAGTCCCCACCCATAGACTTCAATGTTAAAGTGTCTACCCATAGACTTCAATGTTAAGGCTCCCATAGACTCCAATGTTAAAGTGTCTACCCATAGACTTCAATGTTAAAGTGTCTACCCATAGACTCCAATGTTAAAGTGTCTACCCATAGACTTGAATGTTAAAGTCCCCACCCATAGACTTCAATGTTAAAGTGTCTACCCATTGACTTCAATGTTAAAGTGTCTACCCATTGACTTCAATGTTAAAGTGTCTACCCATAGACTTCAATGTTAAAGTCTCCCATAGACTTCAATGTTAAAGTGTCTACCCATAGACTTCAATGTTAAAGTGTCTACCCATAGACTTCAATGTTAAAGTCTCCCATAGACTCCAATGTTAAAGTGTCTACCCATAGACTTCAATGTTAAAGTGTCTACCCATAGACTTCAATGTTAAAGTGTCTACCCATAGACTTCAATGTTAAAGTGTCTACCCATAAACTTCAATGTTAAAGTGTCTACCCATAGACTTCAATGTTAAAGTGTCTACCCATAGACTTCAATGTTAAAGTGTCTACCCATAGACTTCAATGTTAAAGTGTCTACCCATAGACTTCAATGTTAAGGCTCCCATAGACTCCAATGTTAAAGTGTCTACCCATAGACTTCAATGTTAAAGTGTCTACCCATAGACTTCAATGTTAAAGTGTCTACCCATAGATTCCAATGTTAAAGTGTCTGCCCATAGACTTCAATGTTAAAGTGTCTACCCATAGACTTCAATGTTAAAGTGTCTACCCATAGACTTGAATGTTAAAGTGTTTACCCATAGACTTCAATGTTAAAGTGTCTACCCATAGACTTCAATGTTAAAGTGTCTACCCATAGACTTCAATGTTAAAGTCTCCCATAGACTCCAATGTTAAAGTGTCTACCCATAGACTTCAATGTTAAAGTGTCTACCCATAGACTCCAATGTTAAAGTCTCCACCCATAGACTTCAATGTTAAAGTGTCTACCCATAGACTTCAATGTTAAAGTCTCCACCCATAGACTTCAATGTTAAAGTGTCTACCCATAGACTTCAATGTTAAAGTGTCTACCCATAGACTTCAATGTTAAAGTCTCCACCCATAGACTTCAATGTTAAAGTGTCTACCCATAGACTTCAATGTTAAAGTGTCTACCCATTGACTTCAATGTTAAAGTGTCTACCCATTGACTTCAATGTTAAAGTCTCCCATAGACTTCAATGTTAAAGTGTCTACCCATAGACTCCAATGTTAAAGGCTCCCACAGACTTCAATGTTAAAGGCTCCCATAGACTTCAATGTTAAAGTCTCCCATAGACTCCAATGTTAAAGTCTCCCATAGACTTCAATGTTAAAGTCTCCCATAGACTTCAATGTTAAAGTGTCTACCCATAGACTTCAATGTTCAAGGCTCCCATAGACTTCAATGTTAAAGTCTCCCATAGACTTCAATGTTCAAGGCTCCCATAGACTTCAATGTCAAAGTCTCCCATAGACTTCAATGTTAAAGGCTCCCACAGACTTCAATGTTAAAGTCTCCCATAGACTTCAATGTTAAAGTCTCCCATAGACTTCAATGTTAAAGTGTCTACCCATAGACTTCAATGTTAAAGTCTCCCATAGACTTCAATGTTCAAGGCTCCCATAGACTTCAATGTTAAAGTCTCCCATAGACTTCAATGTTAAAGTCTCCCATAGACTTCAATGTTAAAGGCTCCCATAGACTTCAATGTTAAAGTCTCCCATAGACTTCAATGTTAAAGTCTTCCATAGACTTCAATGTTAAAGTCTCCCATAGACTTCAATGTTAAAGTCTCCCATAGACTCCAATGTTAAAGGCTCCCATAGACTTCAATGTTAAAGTCTCCCATAGACTCCAATGTTAAAGGCTCCCATAGACTTCAATGTTAAAGTCTCCCATAGACTCCAATGTTAAAGGCTCCCATAGACTTCAATGTAAAAGTCTCCCATAGACTTCAATGTTAAAGTCGCCCATAGACTCAAATGTTCAAGTCTCCCATAGACTTCAATGTTAAAGGCTCCCATAGACTTCAATGTTAAAGTCTCCCATAGACTTCAATGTTCAAGTCTCCCATAGACTTCAATGTTCAAGTCTCCCATAGACTTCAATGTTCAAGGCTCCCATAGACTTCAATGTTAAAGTCTCCCATAGACTTCAATGTTAAAGTCTCCCATAGACTTCAATGTTAAAGGCTCCCATAGACTTCAATGTTAAAGTCTCCCATAGACTTCAATGTTAAAGTCTCCCATAGACTTCAATGTTAAAGTGTCTACCCATAGACTTCAATGTTAAAGTCTCCCATAGACTCCAATGTTAAAGGCTCCCATAGACTTCAATGTTAAAGTCTCCCATAGACTTCAATGTTAAAGTCGCCCATAGACTCAAATGTTCAAGTCTCCCATTGACTTCAATGTTAAAGGCTCCCATAGACTTCAATGTTAAAGTCTCCCATAGACTTCAATGTTCAAGTCTCCCATAGACTTCAATGTTCAAGTCTCCCATAGACTTCAATGTTCAAGGCTCCCATAGACTTCAATGTTAAAGTCTCCCATAGACTTCAATGTTAAAGTCTCCCATAGACTTCAATGTTAAAGGCTCCCATAGACTTCAATGTTAAAGTCTCCCATAGACTTCAATGTTAAAGTCTCCCATAGACTCCAATGTTAAAGGCTCCCATAGACTTCAATGTTAAAGGCTCCCATAGACTTCAATGTTAAAGTCTCCCATAGACTTCAATGTTAAAGGCGCCCATAGACTCCAATGTTAAAGTCTCCCATAGACTTCAATGTTAAAGTGTCTACCCATAGACTTCAATGTTAAAGTCTCCCATAGACTTCAATGTTAAAGTGTCTACCCATAGACTTCAATGTTAAAGGCTCCCACAGACTCCAATGTCAATGTCTCCCATAGACTCCAATGTTAAAGTCTCCCATAGACTTCAATGTTAAAGTCTCTACCCATAGACTTCAATGTTAAAGTGTCTACCCATAGACTTCAATGTTAAAGTGTCTACCCATAGACTTCAATGTTAAAGTGTCTACCCATAGACTTCAATGTTAAAGTGTCTACCCATAGACTCCAATGTTAAAGTGTCTACCCATAGACTCCAATGTTAAAGTGTCTACCCATAGACTCCAATGTTAAAGTGTCTACCCATAGACTTCAATGTTAAAGTGTCTACCCATAGACTCCAATGTTAAAGTGTCTACCCATAGACTCCAATGTTAAAGTGTCTACCCATAGACTTCAATGTTAAAGGCGCCCATAGACTCCAATATTACAGTTTAACAATATAATTGCATCTCTTTCTATCTGCCATCCCTACCTCCCTCTCCTCCCCCCCTCCCCCTCCCTCCCTACCCACAATTCCTTGCAGGGCCCCGACGCTACCCAGAATCCCACGGGGGAGCTCCCTCGGTCGACAGGAGCCAGCGAGGCCGGACCCATGTCTCTGTCGGCCAAACCTCCTCATCATCATCATCATCAACATCCACATCAGCATCATCCTCCACAACATCCACATCATCCACATCATCATCAGCAGCATCATCAGCACCGTCCCGAAACCCCGCCGGGATCCAGGGCAGTAACTCAATCTCAGCCTCTGTCACTCGTCACGTCAAAGGCGGCACCACCACAACCACCACCACCACCACAACAACCACAACCACCACAACCACCACAACCACCGTCACCGCCATCGTCACCATCGTCGTCGTCGTCGTCGTGACGGCCGACACCAACGAGGAGAAGTCGACTGAACGATTCCGCTGCCGATGCCGAGAAGATCCGCAGTCGAACGTTGGGAGACATTGCTGCGTCTTATACTGCTACTACTACCGCTACTACTACTGCTACTACTACTGCTGCTACTGCTGCTACTACTGCTACTTCTTCTAATTATAATAATGATGATGATGATGATTATACTGCTACTGCCGTTCCGACGATTGTAGTCATAGTGACACAAAACTAAGAAAACTACCGACGATTTTACCCTTCACTTTTTACACCCCACACACACGCACGATTGAGCCGCTGCTGCCGCTGCTGCTACTAATAGTACCAGTACTACTAATAGTAGTGCTCGTACTACTAGTAGTAGTACTAGTCGCTATCAGTAGTACCAGTAGTACTACTACTTCGACAATGATAGTAGTACCAGTACTACTACATCGACGACGATCGTAGTACCAGTACTACTACATCGACAATGATAGTAGTACCAGTACTACTACATCGACGACGATCGTAGTACTACTACATTGACGACGATCGTAGTACTATTATGTTGTACGACTACTACTGGTAGTAGTCGTACTACTACACTTATTGTCGTCATCATCATCATCGTCGCTATCATCATCGTCGTTGTCGTGATCGTCGCTTGGAAATTCACTCTTAACGCGCGGAGTTCGTCATCATAACGGGGAGATAGAGAGAGACGCAGACTCCAAATATACAGCAGCAGGGCATCGTCAGGGTCACGGGATGGAACCCACGACCTCCTGTACACGAGGCGAGGTAGTCAACATCTCACAGGGTCACGGGTTCGAACCCACGACCTCCTGTACACCAGGCGAGGTAGTTAACATCTCATACACTACACTATACACTACACACTATACACTATACACCACACTATACACTACACTACTACACACTACACTACACACTACACTACACACTACACTATACACTACACTACACACTACACTACACACTACACTATACACTACACTATACACTACACTATACACTACACACTACACTACACACTACACTACACACTACACTACACACTACATTACACACTAGTGCTGTACTAGTGATGAATTGGCCACGTTCTGTTCACGCGACAACCCCTTGACTGGTTGGTGTATCGGGTGGTGGTGACAGGTTTAACGACGACACTTTTATACATTGACGCAATCCAACCCCTAAAAAACCTCCGTTTTATGGATGTCTATAAAATCATCCGTTCTTTTATCCATTAAAATTTTTTACGATAGTCGCACGGTAAGTGCAAACGCACCATCTTGTATATAAGTGGCGGTCTTTTTTTTTTAAAACAAAAAACTAAAAAAAAAAATAATGTTCTAATCTGAAAGTGTAAATATTTGCTGTTGGATTTCGATGTAAAGCTTTGGTGACTGCAGGGATTCGTGTCATTGGTTATGTCGGTAAAGTCATCACGTAGAAGGGAAATAATAAAATAATGAAACTCTCACGAGGTTTCGATTGCAACGCCAACGCAATCATCGGGTGTGAAAACCACGGCAAGAAATGCCAGTTTTTTTTTTTTATTTTGTGGGGGGAAACGCCACTTTTTTATATTTGGGGGGAAAAAACGCCACTTTTTAAAAAAAATTGTAACAAAAAACACCACTTAATTCTAAATTTTGGAGAAAAAACGCCACTTTTTAAACATTTTTGGGAAAAAACCCGCCATTTTTTCCCAAAAAATTTCGGGGGAAAACGCCACTTTTTAAACATTTTTGGGGGGGGAAACGCCACTTTTTCAATTTCTTTGGGAAAAAGGCCACTTTTTAAACATTTTTTGGGGGGAAAACGGCACTTTTTTCAAATTTTTGGGAAAAAAGCCACTTTTTAAACATTTTTGGGGGAAAAACGCCACTTTTTTCGAATTTTTGTGGGAAAAAACGTCACTTTTCTCTAATTTTTGGAGAAAAAAACCGCCACTTTTTTCAAATAAATTTCTTGCCGTGGTTTTCACACCCGATGACGATCGCTTGCGTTGCAATCGAAACTGTCGTGAGAATGTTATTGTTTCATTTCCGTTACTTGACTATTTCCCTTCTGCGTGACTTTACCGAAAGAACCATCAACATTTGCTGTTGAGTTTCGTGTTCACTTTCCCTCCGTCGGAATAAGAGACTCCTTGGCGATTTAAATGGAGGTGATGGCGGTGGTGTTGGTGGTAAGTTGGTGGCTTGTTTGTTTAACCTGCCCGTGTGTGTGTACGGTGAACTTCTCTCGCGCCGTACGTAGCCAAACGATTTCTATTTTTTTAAATGCTGTAAGTCCCATTTTTTTACATGCGTTTTTTAAAAAAAACACATACTCCTGTGTAGCCTGTAACAGACTCTGGGAGGATGGCAGCAGGTGCCATGGGTCAGCTGACTGAGATGACCGGTAGACGCACCACCAGCTGTACCCCCCTACTGTGCCAGGCTAGGTGCAGGAGGAGGTCACGGGGCAGACCCTGCAGGTGCCACGGGTCGGCTGACTGAGATGACCGGTAGACGCACCACCAGCTGTACCCCCTACTGTGCCAGGCTAGGTGCAGGAGAATGAGGTCACGGGGCAGACCCTGCAGGTGCCACGGGTCGGCTGACATGACCGGTAGATGCACCACCAGCTGTACCCCCCTACTGTGCCAGGCTAGGTGCAGGAGGTCACAGGGCAGACCCAGCAGGTGCCATGGGTCGGCTGACTGAGATGACCGGTAGATGCACCACCAGCTGTACCCCTACTGTGCCAGGCTAGGTGCAGGAGAAGGAGGTCACGGGGCAGATCCAGCAGGTGCCATGGATCGACTGAGATGACCGGTAGATGCACCACCAGCTGTACCCCTACTGTGCCAGGCTAGGTGCAGGAGAATGAGGTCACGGGGCAGACCCTGCAGGTGCCATGGGTCGGCTGACTGAGATGACCGGTAGATGCACCACCAGCTGTACCCATTACTGTGCCAGGCTAGGTGCAGGAGAAGGTCACGGGGCAGACCCTGCAGGTGCCATGGGTCGGCTGACTGAGATGATGCACCACCAGCTGTACCCCCTACTGTGCCAAGCTAGGTGCAGGAGGAGGTCACAGGGCAGACCCTGCAGGTGCCACGGGTCGGCTGACTGAGATGACCGGTAGACGCACCACCAGCTGTACCCCCTACTGTGCCAGGCTAGGTGCAGGAGAAGGAGGTCACGGGGCAGACCCTGCAGGTGCCACGGGTCGGCTGACATGACCGGTAGATGCACCACCAGCTGTACCCATTACTGTGCCAGGCTAGGTGCAGGAGGAGGTCACGGGGCAGACCCAGCAGGTGCCATGGGTCGGCTGAGATGACCGATAGATGCACCACCAGCTGTACCCCCTACTGTGCCAAGCTAGGTGCAGGAGGAGGTCACAGGGCAGACCCTGCAGGTGCCATGGGTCAGCTGACTGAGATGACCGATAGACGCACCACCAGCTGTACCCCCTACTGTGCCAGGCTAGGTGCAGGAGGTCACGGGGCAGACCCAGCAGGTGACATGGGTTGGCTGACTGAGATGACCGATAGATGCACCACCAGCTGTACCCCTACTGTGCCAGGCTAGGTGCAGGAGAAGGTCACGGGGCAGACCCTGCAGGTGCCATGGGTCGGCTGACTGAGATGACCGGTAGATGCACCACCAGCTGTACCCCCCACTGTGCCAGGCTAGGTGCAGGAGGAGGTCACGGGGCAGACCCTGCAGGTGCCACGGGTCGGCTGACTGAGATGACCGGTAGATGCACCACCAGCTGTACCCCCCCCTACTGTGCCAACTTTGCTGTATTTTAGCCACCCGGCGCTCCGCTCGTTGTTGTGAGCGTCGCTCTTCCGCCCTCCGTTGTTGCTGGAGGGCGACTGCCTCCAACTGCCCAGTAGCGTCCTTCACGAGCCTCCTCCTCCACTGAGGCCGATCTTGACACCGCTGGTACCGGTCATCGGCAAGTCCACTCATCTCCACGTCCTCCTGTACCACATCACTCCATCTCTTCTCGAGCCCGCGCCACTCGCTTGCCAAACCCATCAGCCCATCTCCAGTCCCCTTTTCTCCAGCCAAACAAAGTATCAAAGACAAAGATCCCCCGTATAGCCTGTAACAGACTGTTGGGGCAAGTGCTGTTAGCGAGTAGCAGCAACTATGAAGGCCAGAACGGTACATGAGGGGGTGGGTGGTGGTGTTGGTGGTGGTGGGGGTGGTGGGGGTGTTGGTGGTTGTGGTGGTGTTGGTGGTGGTGGGGGTGTTGATGGTGGTGTTGGTGGGGGTGTTGGTGGTGGTGTTGGTGGTGTTGGTGGTGTTGGTGGTGTTGGTAGTGTTGGTGTTGGTGGGGGTGTTGGTGGTGTTGGTGGTGGTGGTGTTTGTTGGGGGTTTCGATGTCGCCAGTCCACCCACCGCATCCCTCCCCGCTAAAATGAACGCTCGGCAACAGCGATGCTGAAGAATCGGCGCAACCGACACACAGACACACAGACAACAACAACAACCGCCATGAGTGGGTGGGTGAGTGGGTGAGTGGATGAGTGAGTGAGAGATAGGGTGGGTGGGTGATTGTGCCCTACAACTAACCCACCATCACCAACCCAGCTGGTGGCTAAACATGGCAGGGACTCGTTTTGGTAGCTGCCACTTGGGGGAGGGCGATGGGGGTGGGAGGTAATCTCCAAGTGGCTGGGGTTGTGTTTTGGGGAGCCCTGTCCGAGCTCAGCCTGGAGGCTTTCAAGTCAAGTTTACATTTCGAGTAAAAGTAAAAAGAGAGTATATTTTTGCTCAAGTGTATTTTTTCAAATTTATAAGAATAGGACCACACGGAGATGAGAGACGATCATTTTAGTGGGTTTTTTGGAATATCGATCAATATGATATCGAGATTTAGGGGGGATGGGTGCAGGTTCAGGGTTGTTTGGGAAAGGGGGCAGATTTTTAGGTTTTTTTCTCTCTCGAGCGATTAAGCGACGGAGGTTGAAACAAACTTTTGAAAGGCCGACGATCACTGGTCAACACACCTTTTCTGGCATGAGGTATTCCAACGGGTTTGATGTCATTTTGGGGTGCTGATTCCAAATATGGCATCAGTTTCTGTCTATCACATCAGGTTTTTGAGATATCAAATATTGCATTTTCAATAAAAACTGCAGAAGATATTAAATGAATGTGGATATCTACATAAAATGATTTTATAAACGCACTATCCTAAAAATACAGCGTCATATTTTAACACTAAAGCAGTCACTGACTCGCAACAATTTGCAATCATAAGTGACAGTTAATTTCGGGTAAAATCAATAAAAATGGGGGTATGCCGTTAGCATAAAATGAAATGTGATAGAGCAGATCTGAGATCAGATTTGGAATCGGCACCCTGAAATTAGTCTAGAACAGCTGCAAAAGTCTAGGCCAGAAAAAAAAGTTTTTTTTTTTTGACCAGTGCAATCAATGCAGGTCACTCGCGGTGACGCATATGGGCACATTTCTTTTTTTTCGCGTAACTTTTCGCGTCGGTAAACTCTCAGGCGGGATGAGAAGAAAAAAGGGTTAAAGCAACAAAAAAAGAATACTTAAACAATGTTATTTGGTTTTTTACCCTTCTATCTGGCAACGAAACTGACACCTTTTTCCAAAGAGTCATGTTTACATAGACCACAATACCTGCAGTCATAATGCAAACAAAAAACACAACTCTGATAATGTATGCACTGTCCTTGAAGTTGATTGGTCCACACCCGAGACAGCTTTCCTTAGAGCCTAGTCTCACATGGTGTTGGACCAGATGACGCGGGTGTGGACCAATCAACTTAAAGGACAGTGCATACATTATCAGAGTTGTGTTTTTTGTTTGTATTATGACTGCAGGTATTGTGGTCTATGCAAACATGACATCTTGGAATAAGGTGTCAGTTTTGTTGCCAGATAGAAGGGTAAAAAACCAATTATCATATTTTTACTGGCAAATGAGGTTCCCATAGTGTAGATACTTAAACAATGTTATTTGGAAATTGTAACAAAAAACAATTCCTTTCAAAATGATATCTGTGTTTCAAAACAAAGCTTACGTTTAATCTGAAAATAGTATTTATTGCAGTACTTGTGTTGACCCGTGTTCACGGGACAATTTTGCGATGCGTTGGTGTTGGTTTAATGTTTAAACGGTTGGTTTCAATTTTGTTTTCGGTGCCCTTTTACGGATTAAAAGCAAGATTATATACATACAAAATGGCCGCCTGCACGTGTTGGAAAATAAAATGGCCGCCATGCCGACCACGTGTTGGAAAAAATGGCCACCAGGTCGACGTCGTGTTGGAAAATAAAAATGGCGGTCAGGCCGCCATCTTTTTGGGAAATAAAATGGCTGCTGATCTGCCACTGCTTCATGTCGACCTCGTGTTGGAAAATAAAATGGCCGCCAGGTCGACCTCGTAAAAGAAAATGGCCGCCATGCCAACCCCGTGTTGTAAACAAGTATAACCCGTAAAAACAAAGTTTTGTCACTCTAAATCCTTTATATGCGTGGCGGCTAGAGTCCTCTCGTCCTCTGGCTTGAGATGGCTGCCACCTATGGGTCAGATGATTGCATTGCACCATTAAGCAATTGGTAATAAAATATAATATTTTTGTCCTAAAAAATTTTAAATTTTGGGAAAAAATTTTCACGAACATTAATTGTCACGCACAACGAGTCTGTGTGGAAAATGTCAGCTCGATTGGATCACGGGAAGTGGGTTAAAAAACGACCGAAAGATGTTTACGGTCCTAAGCAAGCAATCAAGTGAACTTAATATAACGGTTATTTGGTTCTTTCGGTTAAGTCACGTCTAAAGATAAAATAATAAATTAAATAATAGCATACGACGTTTCGATTGCAACACAAGCAATCATCATCAGGTATAATGAAATAGCGACATAAAATCTAACCAGAAAACTATAGACAGACATATTAGCAGACAGATATCACCAAGATACATAGAGGGAGCAACACAGGAACCAGAGAGGGGTGATCATCTCTGGTTCCTGTGTTGCTCCTCTATGTATCTTGGTGATATCTGTCTGCTAATATGTCTGTGTATAGTTTTCTGGTTAGATTTTATGTCGCTATTTCATGATACCTGATGATGATTGCTTGTGTTGCAATCGAAACGTCGTAATATGCTATTATTTAATTTATTATTTTATCTTTAGACGTGACTTAACCGAAAGAACCAAATAATCATTTACTGCAGTCACGAAAGTTCTAAAATTAAGATTAATATAACGGATTTAAAAATGGCCGCCTGCTCTCCTGACCTTGTATTGGAAAAGAAAACGGCTGCCTTGCCTCCACAGCGAAGTTGGAGGCATGGCAGGGAGGGGGGGCATCGTTCCCACTTTCTGAAACTGTAAACTTTTGCAATTGTAAATATTGTGGGTATTTAGTGAACCAAGTAACAAAACTGGCCACGTTTTGCGTGTCTGGTTTGTGGTGGTGGCGGCGGCAGCTTTAACGGCACATTTGTATTGACGCGATCTAACCCAAAAAAAAACTTATGGAAAAATTGGACTTGAAAAGATACACGCAAACTCCAAATATACAACAGCAGGCTTCAGGGTCACGGGAGGTAGTTAACATCTCACAGGGTCCGGGATCAAACCCACGACCTCCTGCACACCAGGCGAGGTAGTTAACATCTCACAGGGTCCGGGTTCAAACCCACGACCTCCTGCACACCAGGCGAGGTAGTTAACATCTCATAGGGTCCGGGATCAAACCCACGACCTCCTGCACACCAGGCGAGGTAGTTAACATCTCACAGGGTCCGGGATCAAACCCACGACCTCCTGCATACCAGGCGAGGTAGTTAACATCTCACAGGGTCCGGGATCAAACCCACGACCTCCTGCATACCAGGCGAGGTAGTTAACATATCACAGGGTCCGGTATCAAACCCACGACCTCCTGTACACCTGGCGAGGTAGTTAACATCTCATAGCCACCGTGATGATGAGAGAGACACGCAAACTCCAAATATACAGCAGCAGGCATCGTCAGGGTCACGGGATCGAACCCACGCGCTCCTTATAGATGTATCCAGTAAATATGGACGTGTAATTGATGAGCTCAGAATCTCCCTTTAAGAATTACATCAAAGCATTCCACAATACTCCAAGGTGACTTTACAGTAGCCGTTATAAAATGTATTATCAACATAGTACAGTATTATTGTTATACGAAAGATTGACTGTGGCTGAGAACGACGCATGTAAAAAACACTTCCCACGGTTGAGTTCCAAAACAAAAGGGGTTTAAAAAACATCGCCTTCATGTGCTATGTAATGCAGGTGTGTACACGTAGTCACCGGTAATGCAGGTGTGTATACGTAGTCAACCGTACTGATCGGAGATGCGTGGGTGAGTGCGTGGGTGAGTGTGTGGGTAAGTGATGAGGTGAGTGGGTGGGTCAGTGTGTGGATGGGTGAGTGTGCGTGTGGGTGAGTGTGTGGGTGGGTGAGTGAGTGTGTGGGTGGGTGTGTGGGTGGGTGTGTGGGTGAGTGAGTGAGCATGTGGGTGGGTGTGTGGGTGAGTGTGTGGGTGAGTGTGTGGGTGGGTCAGTGTGTGGGTGGTTGTGTGGGTGGGTATGTGGGTGTGTGTGGGTGGGTGAGTGTGTGGGTGGGTATGTGGGTGTGGGTGTGTGGATGGGTGAGTGGGTGGGTGAGTGTGTGGGTGGGTGAGTGTGTGGGTAGGTGGTTGAGTGGCTAAGTGAGTGAGTGGTTGTGTGTGTGTGGATGAGTGGTTGTGTGTGGGTGGGTGAGTGATCGTGTGGGTGAGTGGTTGTGTGTGTGGGTGAGTGTGTGGGTGGGTGAGTGTGTGGGTGAGTGTGTGGGTGAGTGTGTGGGTGGGTGAGTGTGTGTGTGGGTGAGTGGTTGTGTGTGGGTGAATGGTTGTGTGTGGGTGAGTGGTTGTGTGTGGGTGAATGGTTGTGTGTGTGTGGGTGAGTGGTTGTGTGTGGGTGAGTGGTTGTGTGTGGGTGAATGGTTGTGTGTGTGTGG